>PVIC010045440.1:0-14638 GCA_004025085.1 Thryonomys swinderianus
GGCGTGGTGGCTCATGCCTATAATCCCAGCACTTGGGAGGCAGAGGCAGGAGGATTGCTGAGTTCAAGGCTTGCCTGGGCTACATAGTGAGCTGAGGGCCAGCCTGAACTACAAAGTGAGACCCTGTCTCAAAAAAAAAAAAAAAAAGATTCATTCATGGTAGTTTGTGTCAGAACTTCACTCCTTCTATGGCTAAATACGATTCTCATGTATGCATTATATACATTTTATATAATATTATATTTATATAAAAATTAGGGCCGGAGGGTTAGCTCAGTGGTTCCGGCGCCTGCCTCGCAAGCGCAAGGTCCTGAATTCGATCCCCGGTAACCACATACAATGCTGGGCGTGGAGACTCATGCCCACCAGCAATCAATACCACATACCACAGTGCCGGGCGTGGTGGCTCACGCCTGTCATCCCAGCACTCGGGAGGCAGAGGCAGGAGAATTGCTGAGTTCAAGGCTTGCCTGGGCTACATAGTGAGCTCAGGGCCAGCCTGAACTACAAAGCGAGACCCTGTCTCGGAAAAAAAAAAAAATTAAATAAGTTGCTGGGCGTGGAGACATGCCCACCAACAATCAACACCGCATACCACAATGCCGGATGAGGTGGCTCACGCCTGTAATCCCAGCACTCGGGAGGCAGAGATAGGAGGATTGCTGAGTTCGCAGCGGCTTGCCTGGGCACCATAGTGAGCTCAGGGCCAGCCTGAACTACAACGCAAGACACTGTCTCAAAAAGCAATAAAAAAATTAATCAGTTGATCATTTGTCAGTAAAATTCTTTAATTTTTAATAATACTCCCATTATTTATTAAATTTATTTCAAAGTATTTTAAATCCTTGCAAATTATATTGTTATAGAGTTTAATTTTGTTTATTGCTATTATATAAATGACATTGAGTTTTGTTTTTTTTTTTTTTTGCTTTTTTGAGGCAGGGTCTTGCTTTGTAGTTCAGGCTGGCCCTGAGCTCACTATGGTGCCCAGGCAAGCTGCCGCGAACTCAGCAATCTTCCTGTCTCTGCCTCCCGAGTGTTGGGATGACAGGCATGAGCCACCACGTCCGGCATTGTGGTATGCAGTGTTGATTGTTGGTGGGCTTGTCTCCACGCCCAGCATTATATGTGGTTACCGGGAATCGAACTCAGGACCTTGTGCTTGTGAGGCAGGTGCCGGAACCACTGAGCTAACCCTCCGGCCCTAATCAATTCTCTTACTAATTCCAAAAAATTTTGTCTATGTTTTTTTGGACTTTGTATATACCAGTGATATTATCAAATGAATTTTTTTCTTCTTTTCCATTTCTTTTACCTTTTGTATGTTTTTCTTACCTTATCCTTGTAACCAGAAGCTCTAGTATATTGTTGAACAGAATAGCAATAGCGGGTCATCTGATCCCAAAGGAAAATCTTTGTATCATTCACCATTAGATATGAAATTTGCTAAAGATATTCATGTTTCTATCTTAACTGAAGCTTGAAACCTAAGAGGACTTCTTTTTTTTTTTTTTTTTTGAGACAGGGTCTCACTTTGTAGTTCAGGCTGGCCCTGAGCTCGCTATGTAGCCCAGGCAATCCTCAAACTCAGTAATCCTCCTGTCTCTGCCTCCCCAGTGCTGGGATTACAGGTGTGAGCCACCATGCCCGGCACTGTGGTATGTGGTATTGATGGCTGGTGTGAGTCACCACGCCCAGCATTGTATGTGGTTACCGGATCAAACTGGGCCTTGCGCTTGCGAGGCAGGCGCTGGAACCACTGAGCTAAATCTCCAGCCCCTAAGAGAACTTCTTTTTGTTGTGTTTTTGTTCCTCTTGGTACCAGGATCAAACTTAGGGCCTTGGTTTGCAAGGCAGTTATGGTACCACTGAGTTAAATCCCTGGCCCTAAGAGGACTTCTTTTTAAATTAATTACTCAACTAATTAATTTTTATGGCACTTGGTGACCCAGTCTAGTGCATGGCAAGGCAAATACTACCTCTGAGCTACTGCCAAGGTCTGGCCTTGACCTCACTATATAGCCCAGGCAAGCCTCGAACTCACAGCAGTACTCTTGTCTCTGCTTCCTGAGTGTTGGGATTATAGGCATGGGCCACCATGCCTGGCATTAGGGTATGTGGTACTGATTGCTGGGATTGTCACCATCCCTGGCATTGTGCTATGGGTACTGAGGGATCGAACCCTGGGATCAAACTTGGGACCTTGTGCTTGCAAGGCAGATTCTGGAAACACTGAGCTAAATCTCCTGTCCCTGCCATTTTATTTTATTTTATTTTATTTTTTTAAGACGGTCTCACTTTGTAGTTCAGGCTGGCCCTGAGCTCATTAGTAGCCCAGGCAAGCCTTGAACTCAGCAATCCTCCTGCCTGCCTCCTGAATGCTGGGATTACAGGTGTGAGCCACCACGCCCAGCATTGTGGGGTATGGTACTGAGTGCTGGTGAGCGTGAGTCACCATGCCTGATATCATATCATTGTATGTGGTTACTGGGATCGAACCAGGGATCTTGCATTTGCTAGGCAGGTGGACGAACCACTGAGATAAATCCCTGCCCCTGCCATTTTAATTTTTAAGAAGCATGTAGATGAGTTTCTGAAAACTCTTTGTCACTGATTCAGTACAAGTTTTGCAATCTTTGAAGGTGCTGATATTCTTGATATTGCTGTGCTGTCTGTGGGTTGCAGTGTAACTTCCCATGGCTATTAGGAGAATCAGGGTTTCCTCTCATATTGGCATCTGTATGTAGACATACCCATTCATTTTCTGGAATAAGAGGTGGTAGACTGGAAGGGAGCATAGTGATCAGAAAATAGGTTTCCCAGAGGTAGGTTGTAGACTCATGGTGGCTTCTTAAATATCTGTGGGACTAAGAGATTTAAAACTCAGACCACCTTCAGACAGGTTTGAGTGAGTGAGCACATGCTGCCCTTCACAAGCCTAAATAATACCCCAGCACTCTTGAGCACAGGTAACATCATCTCAGGACCTGGATATTTGTTCCTCTGAAACCGTGTAGGAATTCTTAGGATTTTACCTGATGCTTATTGATAACCTTGCAGGGACCTTGCAATTACAGACCTGGTTTTTCTGTATTTCAGATAGACATCAGTAAATGTCACTATTTAGTGGATTTGGACACCATCAGAGAAACACCCCGGGAGCCAAGGTATTCATCCAGTAGAGAAGAATGGATCAGTTTGGTCCACAGACCATTTCTTGATGCATCTAGGTATGTGACTTTAATCCTAAGAGATATACTAAGACTAGTAAGGATGAAAATTGGATTCTAGGATGGAATCATTTCTAGTCTTGGGCTGATTTTAATAGGTATCAGTTTCTTTTTCTCTGGGCCCAGCACATCTCTTGTTTTTGTCCAGTTGCCTGAAAAATCTAAGAGTGCTGTGTTTTTTGAGGCATAGAATGCAAAATGTATTCTCATATCATCTAAATGAGAGGCTTCTAAGTAATACAGAGAGGTCTGTGGAAACTCAAGTCAGAGTTTGAAACTGATTCATTTTGGTAATCAACTTAGCTATCCTCAGAGTACTCATATTGCCTATGTCTATTGAAAAGTCAAGAGTTTTATATCCATTATTTTCAGATTCAAAGCTTGTCCAACCTTGGGATGAGCCTCATTAGATCTTTTTTTTGAGACAGGGTCTCACTTTGTAGTTCAGGCTGGCCCTGAGCTCACTATGTAGCCCAAGCAAGCCTGGAACTCAGCAATCCTCCTGCCTCTGCCTCCTGAGTGCTGGGATTATAGGCATGAGCCACCATGCCCAGCGTTGTGGGGTGTGGTACTGATCGCTGGTGGGTGTGAGCCACGAAGTCCTGCAATGTTGTATGTGATTCCTAGGGTCAAACCAGGGACTTTGCACTTGCTAGGCAGGTCTGGAACCACTGAGCTAAATCTCTAGCCCTAAACCTTAAATAGAGAGGCCAGATAGACCGGGGCTTTGCTGGCCGGGGAATGAGAAAAAAGGAGAATTAAGTTTTGTTGCGTATTGGTACAAATTCTCAGTGCCAATTGTGGTCATAATGTGAATATAAAATATATCAATAAAAATCAATAAAGAAAGTTCTTAGAGTTAATGTTAAGAGGAAATCTGTACAATCATGGTAAGAGTAATAGCAAAGGCCATTTGTAACCATCAGGTCTCTATAAGGTTATTATTTGGAGGGGGACAAAGGAAACATACAGTAAACATAATATATAAGGAATTGTGTGATATACTAGGTGATAAATGTAAAGGAAAAAATAACAAGTTATAAGAAGGTTTAGAGTTCACTAGAACTGAGAATTATTATGCCTTTAGCTAGGGGGCCCAAGGGAGGCCTCACTGAAAAGATGGTATCTGAACAAAGTCTTGAAAGATGTGAGGGAATTAGGTATCTGGGGGAACAGCTGGTGAAAAGACTGTGGCATAAGGAAGGAGCAGCACGAGGCTAGTGAGGCTGGAGCTAAGCAGGAACAGAGAGTAACAGGCAGTGTGGTCGCAGTGTCGGAGGCTGTGACAGTGCAGGTTATGAAGAGATTTGTGCACTGCACTGCTGAAAGGCTTTCACCCTTGAAATAAGAAGTCAGTATAGAGCAGTAGCCATGTAACTTCTGTTTTTTGTTTTTTTTTTTGAGACGGTCTCGCTTTGTAGTTCAGGCTGGCCCTGAGCTCACTATGTAGCCCAGGCAAACCTCGAACTCAGCAATCCTCCTGTCTCTGCCTCCCGAGTGCTGGGATTACAGGTGTGAGCCACCATGCCCAGCACTGTGGTATGTGGTATTGATTGCTGGTGGGCATGAGACTCCATGCCCAGCATTGTATGTAGTTTCCAGGATCAACTCAGGACCTTGTGCTTGCGCTTGCAAGGCTGGCGCCAGAACCACTGAGCTAAATCCCCGGCCCAGTAACTTCTGTTTTTAAAAGATTGTTTTTAGTACCATACTAAGAATAATTGGTAGAGAGTAAATATAGAAGCGGGAAGACTGTTACAGTGCTACTCTTACTAGTCCAGGCAAGAGATGAAGGCATTTCAGGGCAGTGAGACAGTAATATGAATATTGAGATGTGCTTTGGTTCAGGATGTACCTCTAGAAATGTACTAAAAAAAAATGTACTGAGTTCAAATTTTGAGAAGTAAAGAGGAGTTAAAAGATGATCCCAAGGATTTTGATATGAGCAGCCAAAAAAATAAACTTAAAGTAATTGATGGAAAAGATTACAAATGAAATAGGTTTTAGGAAAGTGAGAGATCAGCTGTGGTTAAGTTTGATACTTCATTACCAAAAACTGAACTATTTAGTAGGCAGCTATATATAAGGCTAGAATTCAAGGGTACTTTCTGATCTAAAAAAAGACATTTAGACTTGTTCGCACCTAGTGATATTTAAGAACATGAGACTGGATGAGATGTGAAAGTAGAGTAAGTTAAGGCCAAAATAATGTTAAATGTCTGGAGAGGAAAATGAATTAGTAAAAGAGACTATGTTAGTGACTGCTTGTAGCTGAGACACACTACTTGATTCCCACCAGTTAAAGGAGGAGAGGTTTATTTTGGTTCATATCTTCAGTTCTTCCTTGGCTGGCTTATCAGGCTGGAAGGGCACAGTGGGAAGGCCTGGTATAAAAGAAAGCCACTCATGTTATGCTGGCCAGGAAGCAGAGAGAAAGGAAGATCATGGGAGGATCCCACCTCTTCCAATTTGGTCCTTCCTCCTAACAGCAAAACAGCTGTGAACCTACAGTGACCAATCCACCAATGAGTATGGCACCCCAAGATGCGGTCACCTTCTAAGCATGTGAGGCTTTGGGAGACTATTTCAAATCTAGACCACAACAGTGACTCAGAAGGAGTGATACCAATGAAGGAGCAGGAAAATCAGGATGGAACATAGTATCTTGGAAACCAAAGGAACACTATGTTTTAAGGCAAAAGGATCAGCTGTGTCAAAGCTTTTGATAAATCAGAAAGATGAAGACTTAACCATCCATTCAATTTTTTTTTTTTTTTGAGGTACTAGGGGTTGAATTCAGGACCTTGTGTTGGCAAGACAGGCATGGTGGTCACTGATCTAAATCCCCAGCCCCTGTCCATCCTTTTTTTTTTTTGAGACAGTGTCTCGCTTTGCAGTTCAGGCTGGCCCTGAGCTCACTATGTAGCCCAGGCAAGCCTCCAACTCAGCAATACTGCCTCTGCCTCCCCAGTGCTGGGATTATAGGCGTGAGTCACCACACCTGGCACTGCGGTGTGTGGTTGCTGATTGCTGGTGGGCGTGAGTCACCACAGCCAATATTCTTGTGTGTAGTTACTGGGATCAAACTCAGGACCTTGCACTTGCTAGGCAGGTGCCAGAACCACTGACCTAAATCTCTGGCCCTGTCCATTCAGTTTTGTAGCAGGCAAAAGCGATTTGAGTGAAGTGGCAGAGGAATAAGAGCTTGAGAGATGAGAGGGTTAAAGTGAGATAATAGGACTGGGGACGTAGTTCAGTGGGAAAGGGCTTGCCTAGCAGGCACAGTTCCCTGGATCATTAAGCACTATAAAAACAGACAAGAACAAAACCCCCAGCAAGGTAATAGAAGAATGGGAATTGCAAATCGCAAGTCTGAAAGCTTTCTGCTACATCAGAAAAGTGGAGAAATAGGGGTATAGCTAGTCAGGGGGTATATGTCAGAAGAACTGATACAGAAGATTTTGACCTTTAAAAATTATTCTTATTGTGAAAAACAAAATTTCTTAGCTTTCTTGCTTTGTTCAGTATTGGGGATTGAACCCAAGATCTTCACATTGAGCTTTATCCCCAGCCCTTTTCTGTAATATTGAGACAAAATCTCACTCAGTCAGAGCCTCACTAAATGACTAAATCTCCCTAAGTTGGAGTCCAGGCTCAAACTTATGAGTGAAGTGGCAGAGTGCTAGGACTATATAGAGGCATGTACCACCTGCCTAGCTGGGCCTTTTTATTATTTTTTTCTTTGAGTACTTTCAGGTTTATAGCAAAATCGAGCAGAAAGTATAGAGATTTCCCATGTATTTCTGTCACCACATGGACGCAGCCTCCTGTATTATCAAATGTGAGCTACCTGAGTGATAGATTAGCTATAGTTGATAAACCTCTATGGGACATCATTACCACCCAAAGCCTGTAGTTTAGGTTAGGCTTCACCCTTAGAGTGGTACAGTTTAATGACATAATTTCATAAATGCTACCCAACAGTGTCCTGCAGAATAATTTCACTGCTTTAAAAAAAGTACCCTATGTGTTCTCTCCCCACTGCCCCAGGCAATCACTAATCTTTATTGTCTTTATAATTTTGATTTTTTCCAGAATGCCATGCATGATTCAGGGTTTTGTATTTTGTTTTGTTTTGTTTTGTTTTACTTTACAGTGGTGTAAAAGCAATAAGCATTCAATAAAAACCATATATCAAATTATGTATTTTGTAGGCTAATTCCGTAGTACAATACTCTCTTGAAAAGTTGGGCAGTGGCAGTGAGCTAAGCTCCCACATAGCTGTATGTTACAGGGGTAAGCAATGGATGGATACTCTGCAGTGTACTGTGCTATGATTTTCAGGGGATTAGATGTAGTTAAATACATTTTAAATTCACAGTATTTTAAACTTATGGTGTGTTTGTCTCAGAATAACCTCATCCTGAATTGAAGAGCATCTATAGTAAATTGAAGAAATTATATAATGAGTAGGCTGTTTATATTGCTTTTTTCATTCTAAAAAATGTACTTAAGTTTCTCTATATCATTCCATGGTTTGATAACTCATTTATTTTATTTTTTAAAAATATTTAGGGCCGGAGGGTTAGCTCAGTGGTTCCGGCGCCTGCCTTGCAAGCGCAAGGACCTGAGTTCAATCCCCGGTAACCACATATAATGCTGGGCGTGGTGGTTCACGCCTGTAATCCCAGCACTCGGGAGGCAGAGACGGGAGGATTGCTGAGTTCGCGGCGTCTTGCCTGGGCACCATAGTGAGCTCAGGGCCAGCCTGAACTACAAAGCGAGACCCTGTCTCCAAAAAGCAAAAAAAAAAAAATTATTTATGGGCCGGAGGGTTAGCTCAGTGGTTCTGGTGCCTGCTTCGCAAGCGCAAAAGTCCTGAGTTCGATCCCCCGTAACCACATACAATGCTGGGCGTGGAGATTCACGCCCACCAACCATCAATACCACATACCACAGTGCCGGGCATGGTGGCTCATACCTGTCATCCCAGCACTCGGGAGGCAAAGACAGGAGGATTGCTGAGTTCGAGGCTGCCTAGGCTACATAGTGAGCTCAGAGCCAGCCTGAACTATAAAGCGAGACCCTGGCTCAAAAAAAAAAAAATTATTTATTTGTTTGTTTGTTTGTTTATGGTACCAGGGATTGAACTCAGGACCTTGCACTTTCAAGACAGGTGTGTCAACACTGAGCTAAATTCCTAGCCTCTCATTCTTTTCTGAATAATATTCCATGGTCTGGATATATCACAGTTTATCCATCTACCTATGGAGTCACATCTTGGCTTCTTCAAAGTTTTGGCAGTTGTCTTACTTCTTACTATTATGTACTGTTGTTTAAATAACAAGCATTGATATCTCACAGTCCTATAGTTTGGAAGGCCAAGATCAGGATGGTAGCACAGATTCTGGTCCAGCTCCAGGTTGCAGATACCTCATTTCTCTTGTACTGTCATGTGGGGGAAAGAACAAGCTAGCTTTCTGGCCTCTCAACAAGGAGCTACTATTCCATTCTCGAGGATTCAAATACTGTCAAATTAGTGATTGGATTTCAGCATGTGGATTTTGAAAGGACACAAATATTTAGTCTGTAACAGCAATTATGAATAAAGCTGCTATGTTCAATATATCTTGTCTGAAATGATTGGGGCCAGAAGTATTCAGATTTTGAAGTATTTGCTTATACATACTGAGACATTTTGGAGATAGGACCCAAAAATTAGTGATTAGATTTCAGCGTGTGGATTTTGAAAGGACACAAATATTTAGTCTGTAACAGAAATTATGAATAAAGCTGCTATATGTTCAATATCCCTTATCTGAAATGATTGGGACCAGAAGTATTCGGATTTTGAAATATTTGCTTATACATACTGAGACATCTTGGAGATAGGACCCAAATCTAAACACAGTTCATTTTTATTTCATATACATAACCTGAAGATAACTTTGTGTAATACTTTTAATACTTCTGTGGTGTGAAAATTTCCACTTGTATTATGTCAGTACTCAAGAAGTTTTAGATTTTGGAGCATTTCAGATTTCAAATTTTTAGATTAGGAATGCTGACCTTGTATAAATATCTGTGTACAAGTTTCTCTGTGGGCATATTTTTGTCTCCTTAGGGTAAATACCAAATAGTTTAATTTCTAGATTGTATGATTTGAGTATGTTTAATTTCCTAAGAAGTTGCTGAATGGCTGTACTTTCCAAAGTGGCTATACCATTTTGCATTCCTACACACAGTGAGTTTTTGCTGTTCTGTATTGCAACAGTTGGGATTGTCAGTATTCTGGATTTTGTCCTTCATAATAGGTTTGCAGTAATAACTCATGGTTATTTTGATTTTCATTTATATAATGACATGATGTGGCCCATCAATGCATACGTTTTTTTTTTTTTTTTTTTTTAGACAGGGTCTCGCTTTGTAGTTCAGGCTGGCTCTGAGCTCACTATGTAGTCCAGGCAAGCCTCGAACTCAGCAATCCTCCTGCCTCTGCCTCCCGAGTGCTGGGATTACAGGCGTGAGCCACCACGCCCGGCAATGCATAAGTTTTTAATTTCAGATTCATCTTCTATAGCTCTTTGGTGAAGTGTTTTTGAGATCTGGCTCATTTTTTTAATTGGGTTGTTCATTTTTTAATTGTTGAATGAGATCATTGTGTATTTTAAAGTTTTTTGTATGTGTCCTTTGCAAATATGTCTTTCTAATGTATGAGTTCTCATTCTCTTGATGATGTCTCTTCGAAGTAATTTTTTTTACTTTAATGAAGCCCAAATTACTTCTTTTTTTTGAGACAGGGTCTCGCTTTGTAGTTCAGGCTGGCTCTGAGCTCACTATGTAGTTCAGGCAAACCTCGAACTCAGCAATCCTCCTGTCTCTGCCTCCCGAGTGCTGGGATTACGGGCATGAGCCACCACGTCCAGCACTGTGGTATGTGGTATTGATTGCTGGTGGGCATGAGTCTCCATGCCCAGCATTGTATGTGGTTTCCGGGGATCGAACTCAGGACCTTGCACTTGCGAGGCAGGCACCGGAACCACTGAGCTAGCCCTCTGGCCCCCAAATTACTTCTTTTTAAAAAATGAATCTTGGGGGCTGGGTATTTAGCTCAAGTGATGCCACACCTGTCTTGGAAGCATAAGGGCTGGAGTTCGATCCCCAGTACCACAAAAAAAAAAAAAAAAAGGAGGTAAAAATGAATCTTATCTTTGGTGTTGTATCTAAAAAGTAATGACCAAACTGAAGATCATCTAGATTGTCTTCTGTGTTATCTTTTGGGAGTTTTATGCTTTTAATATCACATTTAAAATGATCATTTTGTTGTTTGAAACAGGGTCTCATTATGTAGTCCAGGCTAGTCTGGAACTGACCATGTACCTCATGCTGACCTCACTCACAATCTTCTTCTTGACTTGATCTTCTGAGCCCTGGGATTAGTATACCACTATGCCTGGTTTGTGATCCATGTTGTGATAGAGGCATGTTCTATGTCTAGATATACTAATTTTTTTTTTTTTTTTTTTTTTTTTTTTTTGCTTTTTGAGACAGGGTCTCACTTTGTAGTTAGGCTGGCCCTGAGCTCACTATGGTGCCTAGGCAAGCCGCTGCAAACTCAGCAATCCTCCTGTCTCTCCTCCCCAGTGCTGGGATCACAGGCGTGAGCCACCACGTCCGGCATTGTGGTATGCGGTGTTGATTGTTGGTGGGCATGTCTCCACGCCCAGCATTATATGTGGTTACTGGGGATTGAACTCAGGACCTTGCGCTTGCGAAGCAGGCACCGGAACCACTGAGCTAACCCTCCGGCCCCACTAATTTTGAATGGAGATGTCCAGTTGTTCAAGCACAATTTCATTGCTTTTGTTCCTATGTCAGACTCTTATAGTTGACTGTATTTATGTGGTTCCATTTCTGGGCTGTTTTGTTCCGTTCATTTACTTGTTTATTTGTTTTAATTGAATTCTTTATTGATAAAATTTATATACATCTCACAATCACCCATAACATTGGGGAATTTGTACCAATATATGACACAGTCAATTCTCATTTTTACCCATATCCTCACCCACCCATACCTCCCCACCCCCTATATACATGCTCTTTTATTTTCTTTCAGAATCATATTTATTCCTTCCCCTCATTACATCCCCACACCAAATTTCTTTTGGAAATTTCCCATTCTACAAAAACTGTCATACTTTCTAGAGCTCATTTGCATCTACAGGTGCTCATATCAATAAGAAGATCCAGTCTTTGCCTATCTGTGATGTATTTATTTCACTCATTAGTGTGTCCTCCAGGTGTATCCATTTGCACATAAATGAATCAATCTTATCATTCTTTATGGCAGAAAATACTCCATTTCAGGAAAAAACCACATCTTCTTTATGGAGTCTCCAGTTGATGGGCATTTAGGTTGTTTCCAAGATTGAGCTATCATGAAGTGAGCTGCTATGAACAAGGGTGTACATCTGTCTTTCCAATGTGATTTTTAAAAATTCTTTTGGGTATATTCTTAGCAGGGGGATAGCAGGGTCAAATGGAACCCCTAGTCCTAGTTTTTTGAGAAATCTTCACACAGATCTCCACTTGTTTATTTTTTCTTCAGTTCCAAATGTTTTGATTACCGTAATCTTATGGTTAAGTCTTAAAATTGGATAATGTTAATTTTCCAACTGATGCTGTTCCTTTCCTATAATATTGTGTTGGCTATTCTAAGTCTTTGTCCATATAAACTTTAGAATCAGATTTTCAGTATCAACAAGACAATTTTTTTTTTTTTTGAGACAGGGTCTCGCTTTGTAGTTCAGGCTGGCCCTGAGCTCACTATGGTGCCCAGGCAAGCCGCCGCAAACTCAGCAATCCTCCTCTCTCTGCCTCCCGAGTTCTGGGATTACAGGCGTGAGCCACCACACCCAGCATTGTGGTATGCAGTATTGATTGTTGGTGGGCGTGCCTCCAAGCCCAGCATTATATGTGGTTACCAAGGATTGAACTCAGGACCTTGCGCTTGTGAGGCAGGTGCCGGAACCACTGAGCTAACCCTCCAGCCCCACAACAAGATAATTTTAAGGATTTTTAAAATTCAGTTCTTTATTGGTACATTATATACACAGCTCACAATCACACAGAACATTGGGGAATTTGTACCAATATGTGATGCAGGTCAATTCTCATTTTTACCCACATCCCTACCAACTCCCCCTGCATACATACTCATTTTTTTCCAGATCGTATTTATTCCTTCCCCTCATTATGTTCCCACATCAGATTCCTTTTGGATATTTCCCATTCTACCAAAACTATCATACATTCTAGAGGTCCTTTGCATCTACAGGTGCTCATATATAAGAAAAGATCTAGTATTTGCATATCTGATCAATTTATTTCACTTATGAGTGTGTCCTCCAGGTGTATCCATTTGCACATAAATGAATGAATTTTGTCATTCTTTATGGCAGAGTAATACTCCATTTAAAAAAACACACACAAAACACATTTTCTTTATCCAGTCTCCAGTTGATGGGCATTTAGGTTGTTTCCAAGATTGAGCTATCACAAACTGAGCTGCTATGAACAAGGGTGTACATCTGTCTTTCCAATGTGATATTTAAAATTCCTTTGGGTATATTCCTAGTAGGGGGATAGCAGGGTCAATTGGGACCTCTAGTCCTAGTTTTCTGAGGAATCTCCACACAGAACTCCATAATGGTTGCACAAGTCTGCAATCCCACCAACAGTGGAGAAGGGTTCCTTTCTCCCCACAGCCTCACCAGCATTTATTGTTGGTTGATTTTGTAATCGCGGCCATTCTTTGTGGAGTGAGATGATAGCTCAGTGTTGTTTTCATTTGCATCTCTCGAATGACCAGCGATGTTGAACATTTCTTCATATGTTTCTTACCTGCTTTGACTTCTGCCTCTGAGAAGTGTCTGTTCATTTCAGATGCCCATTTTTGAAATGGGTCTTTAAACTTGGGGAGACTGATTTGTTTAAGTTCCTTGTATATTGTAGGTAATAGCCCTTTGTCTGATAAACAGCTAGTAAAGATTTTTTCCCATGTTGTTGGTTGTCTTTTAGCGGTGCCAATGATTTCTTTTGCTGTGCAAAAGCTTTTCAGTAGGATGAGATCCCATTTGTTGATTCTTTCTTCTAGTTCTTGTGCTATAGAGGTTTTATTCATGAAGTCTCTGCCTAAGCCAATGTCTCCAAGAGTTTTACCTAACCTGCTTTCTAGCAGGCTTATTGTTTCTGTTTTAATGTTTAAGTCTTGAATCCATTGTTAATTTAATTTTGTACACGGTGAAAGAGATAGGTCTAGCTTTAGTTTTTTGTTTTTTTTTTTGCTTTTGGAGACAGGGTCTCGCTTTGTAGTTCAGGCTGGCCCTGAGCTCACTATGGTGCCCAGGCAAGCTGCCACGAACTCAGCAATCCTCCTATCTCAGCCTCCCGAGTGCTGGGATGACAGGCGTGAGCCACCACGTCCGGCATTTAGCTTTAGTTTTTGACAGGTTAAAGCCCAGTTTTTCCAGCACCATTTGTTAAAGAGGCTGTCTTTCCTCCATTGGGGATGTTTGGCTCCATTGTCAAAGATAAGGTGGTTTAGTGTGTCCGGGGTTGTTTCTGGATCTTCTAATGTATTCCACTGGTGCTCCAGTCTGTTACTTTGCCAGTACCATACAGTTTTTATCACAGTGGCTTTATAGTAGAGTTTTAAATTGGGGATTGTAATACCCCCTGCTGTGTCATGGTTGCTTAGAATTGCTTTTGTTATTCTAGGTCTCTTGTGGTTCCAGATGAATTTTTGAATTATTTTCTCTAGCTCTGTGAAGTATAGTGTTGGGATTTCAACTGGAATTGCATTGAATCTGTATAGTAGTTGTGGAAGTATAGCCATTTTGACGATGTTGGTTCTCCCTACCCAGGAACAAGGGATGTCTTTCCACTTTCTGATATCCTTTTCTATCTCGTTTTTCAGAGTCCTATATTTTTCAGAGTAGAAGTCTCTCACCTCCTTTGTTAGGTTGATCCCTAGATATTTCATTTTTCTAGGTGCTATTGTGAAAGGGATTTACTCCCCAATTTCTCTTTCAGTGAGTCTGTTATTTCTGTAGACAAAGGCTGTTGATTTTTGAGCATTGACCTTGTATCCAGCAGCACTACCAAATTTGGTAATTAAGTCTAGCAGTCTTTTGGTTGAGTTTTGTTTTTTTTTTTTTTGCTTTTTGGAGACAGGGTCTTGCTTTGTAGTTCAGGCTGGCCCTGAGCTCACTATGGTGCCCAGGCAAGCCGCCGCGAACTCAGCAATCCTCCCGTCTCTGCCTCCCAAGTGCTGGGATTACAGGCATGAGCCACCACGCCCAGCATTATATGTGGTAACCGGGGATCGAACTCAGGTCCTTACG
>PVIC010045441.1:0-14639 GCA_004025085.1 Thryonomys swinderianus
TGTGGGAATATGATGAGGGGAAGGAATAAATATGATACAGAAAGAAAATAAAAGAGCATGTATAAGGGGGGAGGAGGGGGGAGTGGGTAGGGATATGGGTAAAAATGAGAATTAACTTGTGGCATATACTGGTACAAATTTCCCAATGTTATATGTGCTTTTGAGATGTATATAAATTGTACCAATAAAGAATTCAATTAAAAAATCCTGTCTAGTGTGCGATCTATTTAATTACTTAACTAGTTAATTAATTAATTACAGTAATTAGTTAATTAATTAATTAATGCTTCTGTTCATGTCTTTTAAACAGACTTTTTTAAAAAGGATAATTAAACAGAAAAGCATCTTAATCACACTCCCATCATCCAACGCACCTGCAGACAGACTTATCCAGGAACTGTGGGTGCACTTTCCTCACAGGTCACTAGGAACTTAAGGGAAGTGCAGATTATTTTGTGTATATATGTACATATGTATATACTGGAGATTGAACCTAGGGCTTTCACACACCTCTAGCCTCTCTTTGTCTCCTCCACCCCTCAGATGAGGTCTTGGTAAATCACTAAACTGTCCAGGTGAGGCTTGAATTTACAGTTCTCTGCCTTAGCCTCCCAGACAGCTGGCATTATAGGCATGCACCATCACATTTCGTGTAGAAATAAGATTCTTGAGCTCCACCCATCCCAGCACTGAATCAGAAACTGGCACGGGGCCCAGCAGTCTATACTATAACAGCTCCCGGTGATCCTGATGCCTGCATTTTTAAGTGTGAGGACCGTGCACCTAAGTGTTTAAGCCACTCAGTCACCACCATGACATCAAATGTCCGCATGGTGGGTGCCTGCCTGAACTACAGATAGCTCAAGAGGATAGAAGCACTTCAAACCTGTCTCATGTATCCAAACTTCAGCAGTGACAGAAGCAATATAGCCTCACCTTTTCCTTCTCTTTTGCAAGGTGTTTTGTTCTGGTCTTTTGTCTCATCAGTGTGCGACAATGATTTTTCAAGTTTAGGAATCTTTCTAAGAAGACTCGAGTTCTTTCTGACATTTTCCTTCTCTTCCAATTTCAGTCTCAGGGCTGCCACCCTGGACAGTATTTTCTTCTTTACTCCCTCAGCTAAATATCCACTTCTTGAAGTTTCTTTCTTCTTGTCTTCCTCTGACCTGGGCATTGCTGGTCGAGTCCCAGGTAATTTGCCAATCTGTGTGGCCACCTGGCTGGGCTTCTCCTCCCTTGGCTTTTCCCCACTGCTGAGGGCAGAGCCTTCTGGCTGCAGATGCTGCAGGAACCCAAGGGCTTTCTCTGATTCATTTTCTCCTGTAATGAAAGCTGAAGTCATTGAAGTGGAGCCAGATGACCTTGGGAGTTTGGGCTCCCCAACTTGAGACTCCTCTCTTTTCAGTTCCTCAATTCTAGGACTTATTGGAAAGGGTGTGATGGTCCCTTCAGGAGATGAAGGATAAGACAATTGCGCAAGATCACTAAAAGAGGGCACATATTTCCCAGACTCATTCTCTACAGTTCCCCTTCCCTTTGAGTTAGAAAATGCATACTGATGACTACTGGACTCAACCAAGTCATTTTCAGATTGATCTTGACTTTGGTCTGAAGAGCTGTGAGAATCAACCCCAACAGATACCTCAGTCATTAATGTAAGACAATTCATGGAAGAAGTGGGGAGAATAGACCCAGCTTTATTCTGTGTAATTTGTGCAGCCTCCTCAGAGCTTCTTGCACTGCCCTCTCGTATTTGGCCAGTGCTGCGTGCACTTGGAATTCTTTGCTCACCGGCATGAGGACATAGGGCCCGCCACATGGCGGGCTGGACTTCCACTTTGGTTTCACTGTGTTGACTTTGTTCAGCCTCTTCTCTCTTGCTGTCTACTTGGTCTTTGTTGAATCTGTTTGGAATGTTCCCTCTGCTATTTTGGGGACATGGAACTTGCAGAATAGCAGGTTGGGCTTTCACTCTCTGATCCAAGTTGCTATCAGTCAATTTCCCCCCCTCTCTGATGACCCCTAGTGTGAGATCAGAGGTCTCTGGTTTCTCAGCTCTGGGGAACTCTGTCCCACTTTTATCATCAATGGGATCGACAGAGGACTCTAAGATTCCAGGGAAGGCCAGAAAGTGTTTAAAGAAGGCCATGTGATCCACCTGGACCCGAGCTTCCCCTTGGTCTTCACCCACACTGATAGTATTTTTCTTCCATCCAGTTCCAGAAGCCTCTGATAATGAAGCTGTAGCCCATAGTTCCTTTTCACCAACAGTGTCTACGGATGACTCCGGGAATCTTGGTTGGCTCAGATCATGAGAATAAAGAGTCCTCTGCTGTGTGGCACAGGTAGGCATGCTGTTCTCTTGGGGTTCCCCATGGAGGGCAAGGGCTGGGCCAGTCTCATCCAGAGAACTGGGAACGAAGACTGTCATATCCAAGTGACCCTGTTCAGGCAAGGGAGCATCTGCCTCTGGAGCATCAGGTAGAGCCCACGCTTTGTCAGGGAGTTTGCGACGAGGCTCTGCCTCCTTGTATTCAAGCTCCATTTCTTGTGTTGGTGGCCAGATTTCAGAAACAGAAGCTTCAAGGGTTATAATCTTCGGTTTCTTGCCCATTTTCCAATTTTCTGCTTCAGCCTCTTCAGATTCCTTCCGTAGGATTTCAGAGGATGATGGAACACTACTTAGCGCCTGGCTGTCTTTTTCTACCATTGCCTCTGCCACAATGGAGACGTTGGTCCCTGAGCCAGATCGATGCCGTCTTCCTTCTCTGCAGCTTGCTAAAGAGTGCTGTAAGAGCACCAGCTTTGCTCCATCTTCAGCAGCAGATGTGGGGAGCAAACTTACTTGGAAATCATCTGCTAAATAAGAACCCTGGTGGGACGGGCTCTCTGGTGGGAGTCCCTTCTGTGTTTCACTTCCTTTTTCTTGGAAACCCTCTTGAAGGCTTTCATCTTCTCTGACCACGGTCTGGCTCTTATCTCTAAACAGGTTATCGATCTGAACAGAAGGATTGTTACAGGAGCCCTCCTTCTCAAGGAGCAGAGGAACATGGCTGACACAGATTCTAGGCACACTTGGGGATAAGCAAAGCAGCTTTTTGGTAGATTCAGGTGTGGGACCACTTAAAACTTGATCCAGCTGCACACTGGAAGGAAATTTGAAGTTATTTTCATCTGGCAACCCAGATGAACTCTCCTGTATACCACTTGGGAAATTGCTCACAGAAATTGAAGCAGCATGATATTCAGCTGGGTGATCTTTGGTAGCAGCGGTATCAGCTGATATGTCCTCAGCCTTTCTGGTCTCTTGTAGACACTCACCATTAGTCATTAATGCTGCTAATGCCATGGGCTTCTCCTGAGGAAAATTCACAGCTGAACTATGAGTGGCTGGTGTGTCTGTGGTGGTTAAGTCACAGGTACTAGGGCTCTCATCACCTTGTTCAAAATGTATGAAAGAGATGTTCTCAGCAGAAAAGGGTAAGGTTTCCCCAAGCCCTTCCAGGCTCTGATGGCTCAGCTTTTCCCAGGCAGCCAATGCTGTGGAGGATAGCGTGGCTGTGGAATTTACCACCTTGGCTACATTTCCCCCTCTGGTACTTTTGGTGGCCTCCTGTGACATGTCCCAGGTAAACGTACTAACAAAAAGAGGAGGCATTTCTGAGTTCCTGTCCTTGCTGCTGTCACATGTGGTCTGTGGAGGCTCAGAACCTTGTGTTTGGAAAAGAACTGCCAATGTCTTGTCATCATTAGGAGAATATAAATCATATCTTTTGCTTTGACCTTCTGTAAGCTCAAAGTCCACAGGGCAAATATCTTGAGGCAAGTATTTATCAACTGGTGTTCCAACAGGAGAATCCATGGTATCATAACATGTTCCCTGGTCACCAGCTTCAAAACACTCCATCACACATGCTGCTTCTCTGTCTCTTGACTCACTGCACACATTTTTCAAGGTGAGGACAGAATCTGTGGTCTCAGGGGAAGCAACAGAGAGATCTTCGAGCTCCCTGGCCTCTGTGCTAGCATCTTGGGGAAGATGCGCTGAAACCACAGCCAGGGAAATATTTCCACCATTAGCTTTTGGAGTGCTCAGCTCATGTTCTAGGTCTATCCAAGAACCTCCAATTGTGGTACTGTCTCTGTCTTGTTTTTCTTCCTGGTGTGGACCTTGGGAACAATAGTCTACCTCCAGGTACTGGGCCAATGATGAATTTTCCTTAGGGGTTCCTCCTATGTTGGAGAGAAAATTCACTGTGGTCCCCGTGAATGGAGGCTCCTGCCCAGTAGGCTCCAAGAAAGCTGGCATCTGGTTGAGAGAGATTCTTTCCCTGACCGTTTCCTGAATGTGCACCTAGGAAGACGAAAAGTGGTATTAATAGAATTGTTTCTGGAAGAGCCACAATGGGACATAATTGCAGTCCCCAGAGTGTTAATCCTCAGTGACTGTAATAATGGATAACCAGAAGAGCTGGAATGACTGAAATCTAAACTTCAACCCCAAACTGTCTATAGCTCTTAAGGACTTCTGGAAAACTGCACATTTCAGGAATTATATTTACCAGGAGATCCCTGTGAAAATAATACAATTATGAATTATTTAATGATTTTTCACTCTTCCTGAGGAAGAGGTAGAATGTAAATTGACTCTCAGTTTGATTAAATAAATCAAAGAGCTGTATTCTTCTTTCCAGGATGATGAGTTTCACCTGACCATTAGAAATGAAATATACAGTTCTTGAAAAATAGAAATGAGCAGTCTGTGACCTCAAAATATGACAGCTTGTACAGTATTGGTGGCATAGTGGTGAGCATAGCTGTCTTCTTCTGGTTAATAATGTTTCTAAAGAACATAAAGAACTTTGCTCTTTGATCCTGTCTCCACTAGGGGAATGAAGTTATGCCTGGCCATCAACACTGCCAATCATTTGGCCCAGAAAAGTTATAAAAGTCTGGAAAGCCTCCTGGACTTTTAAAAAATTTTATTTTATGAGAAAATAAAACAAAATTTCATAACAACTGGAAGAGATAATAATAGTATACTGTATATAATCTTCAAAGTAGTTACACAGAGTTCAAAACAGACAAAAGCTCTCTCTCACAAAGAAGAAACAAACAAATAATAACATAAAACATTCAAAAAAGTTTCCAAGACAGACAACCACCTCCACAAGAGGGAATGGATTCAGGACTGCATAAGTTGTTGGAACAGAGGAAGAGAGAAATAGAGGAAAGGAGGAAGGGAGGAAAAATTTCATTATCTTAGGGCTAAGTCCATTGTGGCACTGAGTGCTGTATGATATTGGATATTGCTCAAGAAAATACCCAACTCTCATTACATTCTTTTCTTTTGAAGTTTTTAGCCCATGACAAGACAAAGCTGAAACATCCATATGTACAGGAAGCTCCAAAGCACTGAAGATTATTTTCATAAACCGTCTGTGAGAATGGGTCTCTCTACACTGTAGTCAGTGCCTATACCTACTGCTAGTGGGAAGCAGAGCAACTTACCCACTCCTCTCAGGTTGCTGCTGCCCACTAAACATTTAATTTCATGTTTGCTGTTTTTAAACTATACTGGGATTCATTTAACTCTAATTTTATTGGCCTAAAACTGCTGTTGTTATTGTTGTTGTTTTTAACCAAGAAGGTGCTGAGGGCAAAAAAGGAAGCTTCTGCCCCTCCCAAAGCCGAAGCCCAAGCGAAAGCTTTGAAGGCCAAGAAGGCAGTGCTGAAAGTAATCTATAGCCACAAAAAGAAGATCCACATGAACTTCTGAGAAGATGGCAGAGTGATGAGCAGCAAAGAAAGACTCTCTTTGCAATTAACCATTCCCAATCAGAATAGAGCAGCTTAAAGGAAAAAAAGGAAGGAAGTGGGTCCCTAAGACCCAAAATAGATCTGAGGCAAGAACTGAAAAGAGCAAAAATAAAAACTTTAATAAAAGGACCAAGCCATGTCTCCCCACACTGGGACTCTCAGTGGAAAGGAGATGCCAAAACTGCAGAGGATAATGACCCACAGGCTCCCATAGAGAAATGGTATGGAGCAGCAGTCATGCTGGACAGCAGCAGCTGCTGTATATATATAAATTTATATATATATATATATATATATATATATATATATATATATATGTAAATGGGTTCCAGACAGAGGACAGAGAATTACTGCCAGTCAAGTAAGAAAACTCCATCCATTCTTCAGGGGACTGAGGATCCATGCACTATGCAGCACTAGGGATGCATCAAAAAAGTTCTGAGTCTGTCCTGACAAGAGTGCCAGCTCCAGGGTCACCACACTGTGTCCCCATAGTCCCAGCTTCCTTTGCTCCAGATCTCTGTATGGTGTCCCCATGTTCCAGCTCCCTGTCTGTCATACTGAGGGGCACCTACTGGGCAAGTGAGGAAAAACTGTGATCTACAATTATTAGTGACTTTCTGGGGCCAGTAGCACCAATGGGATCCTGGACTCACTTCAGGGAAAAGGCAGCTATACTTTCAATCCTGCAGGAATTCTTTGAGTTTAACTCTGGCAGTCACTGTAGCCAGAAGCCAGTTATCTACAGTGGACTATGACTATTTCTCTGTGACTAAGTAACTCTGATCTGTGTGTTACTACCCATTTTGTCTACAGGAAACAGCAGGTCCATGCCCTAAAGGGCCTTTTGGTATTAGATTTCCTTTTCTTCTTCTTCTTCCTCTTCTTCTTCTTCTTCTTCCTCTTCTTCTTCTTCTTCTTCTTCTTCTTCTTCTTCTTCTTCTTCTTCTTCTTCTTCTTCTTCTTCTTCTTCTTCTTCTTCTTCTTCTTCTTCTTCTTTCTTGCTATTGTTGCTTTTTTTCTTTTTATCTCTTTCTTTCTTTTTTCTTTTTTCATTTTTCTGTCCTCTCTTTTATTCTTCATTCCTCTACTTTCTTGTTGCTGAGTCTGTCCAACTTCAGGTTTTTTTCTTTTCTCAACTGCTCCTATTTTTATAGGAGAGGGAAAATAATCTCCTGATTGCTTGCTGCAACTGTATTTCCCTATTCTTTTGTTCCTTCATCCTTTCTTTTCCTCTGGTGAGTATTAGTTCACTGAGGCTTGCATGTTTCAGTCCTCTCTACTGTCCCTTTCTCCTGTACTCTTATAGGAGGGTGAATACAGTTTCTGTTTGTCCTGCTGCTGTTAGTCTATTTTATTTTGAATTTGTCCCTTCTGTCTCTTTTGTCCTTTAGTTTCTATCAGCCTCCAAGGGTTTGTGTGGTCTTTACATGCATTCTAACCCTAATTCTAATCTCTCCCTCTTCTTCTATCTCTCTATCCCTCCAACTTCCTGGTGACCCTTTATTCCCAAAAGCCGATGCTGCTATATTAAGGGCCTATATGTTGTAAACACATTTGTAGCTATCTCTAAATTTTAGTATATGGTCACAGATCTACTCATGAGGTTAAAGGTATCAGAACAGTGCCACAGTTTGTCATTTCTGTGCTGTGTTTGACATTGTTGATCATAATGATGGTATTATTTCAACCAATGTGATCTGATTGTTCTGCTTGAGTACCTTTCATGGTGTGCCAGAACTGAGATTGCTTAATGGCCGTTACAGACCCAAGGAAGACAACCCAAGAAGTAGCTGTCTCTTAAGTGTTCCAAATATTAGGAAGAAAGAGACTTGCAATAAACATTTCCCAGACAGCAGGCTAGGAATTAAACCAAAACATCAGCTAACCAAAGAAATAGAAATGAGAAAAAATTTTCAATCACATACAAAGATCATCACCACAGGAGAATCTAGGGAAATGGGAAATAGAGCAAACTGAAGCTCAATCACCAGGACTCTCTGAGATGGTTAAAAAAAGAAAAGAGGATCTAGTAAAATAGAAATCAGAAATAATTTCTCATATTAAAAACAGAGATACTGTCCATAATGAAATATAATAAAAGTTATGATTAATAACACTAAAGAAAAAATCAGGAACATGATAGAATCTCAGCATACAAAAGTAATGGAATCTGTTAAACAGTGTCAAACAGATTTCCATGAAACTAAAAATTCCAATGAAAGCTTGCAAAATAAGGTGAGTGAATGTAAAGCCTGAATATCTGACATAGAAGATAGGATTGCAGCCAATGAAGAGGAAAGGAATAATTTATGGAAAATGTCAAGGGACCATGAGAAATCAATCCAACAGCTCCTAGATGATATAAAAGAAGAATAATATAAGGCCAATTGGAGTCAGTGAGGAAGTAGGAGACAGTGAAAAAGAAATTTTAAAAACTATTCACAAATATAGTGGCAGAAAACTTCACAGGAAAAGGACAAGAATTTGACATATAAATAACTGAGGTATGTAGGACTCCAAATGGCTGAGATCTAAGAGGACCTACACCTAGGCATATAGTTATCAAGATTCCAGAAATCTAACAGAAGAATGAAATATTGAAAGCAGTTAGAGAAAAGAAACAAACCATATATACAAAGGAAAGCCCATCAGAAACACAGCAGACTTTTCAACTCTAAACATTCCAGTCAAAGAGAACCTGAGGTAAAGTATTTCAAGTCCTAAAAGAAAAGCTCCAACCTAGACTGATGTACCCTGCAAAACTATATTTCAAAATCAAGATACTTTCAAAACTATCTTTCAAAATAAGATACTTCCATAACAAAGAACATCTAAGAAACTTCACAAAAACAAAACACACACTCCAAAAAATTCAAAAGAATATCTTAGTAAAACAATGAATAGCACAATCCTATGAGACCCAGCAGAGTGAACTCATCAGGTGAGGCAAGAAATTGAATGGAAAAGGAGAAAAGCAAAGAATAAAAGAGGCAAGAACAGGAAAAGATTATGATAGAGTTAAAACAGTTATATCAGTTATAACCATTAATGTCAAGGGCCACAATGTGCCAATTAAAATACACAGAATGGCAAAAAGAAGCAAGATCCTACAATATACTATATACAAAAAACATGCCTGATTCAGAAAGAAATCCATAGACTGAAAGTAAAGGATGGAAAATAATTCTCCATGCTACAGGAAACCACAAAAAAAGCAGGAGTGGCTGTCTTATTTGCAGACAAAGTAGATTTCAAAGCAAAGCTGATTTAGAGAGACAAAGAAGGACACTACATTCTTGTATTAGAAACAATCCAAGAGGAAGAGATGACATTCATAAATATTTATGCACCAAATTCTTGTGCACCCAACTATATAAAACAAATATTAATGGACACAAAAAAGCCAGATAAGTGCTAATACAGTAGTGGTAGGGGACCTCAATATCCCACTGTCACAAATAGATCAACTGGACAAAAAAAAAAAAATCAATGACGAAAAATTTGAACTGAAACACACTTTTCAACAAATGGATTTAATCGACATCTACAGAGTATTTCACTCCCCACAATCAGAATACACATTCTTCTTAGATATTTCCAAATCACTCTCCAAAGTACACCACATGCTAGTTCATAGAGCATATTTAAATAAAAGTAAAGAAAGTGAAGTTTCCTGTATACTGTTAGACCATAGTGCTTTGAAACTGGAGATCAATAGCAAAAGAAATTTCAAGATTCTCATAAACACATAGAAATTGAACAACACTTTTCTGAGCAATCAGTGGATCACAGAAGAAATTAAACAATTCCTACAAATAATGATAATGCCAATAAAACATACAGGAATCTATGGGACACAATAAAAGCAGTTTTATGAGGGAAATTCACTGAACACCCAGACTAGGAAAACAGAGCAAGCTCAAATAAACAACACAATGCTGAACCTCAAGCTAATAAAAAAAAGAAGAACAAGACAAACCCAAAGCTAACACAATGGAGGAAATTAAAAGGATTAGAGCAGAAATTAATGCAATGGAGACTAAGAGAATGGTAGAAAAATTCAATGAATTGAAGAATTGGTTCTTTAAAAGGATAAACCAAATTAACAAACCTTTAGCCAACCTTAACAAACAAAGGAAGGAAAAGGTTCTAATCTATGCTATTAGAAATTAAAAGGGGGTACTCGCTTCAGCAGCACATATACTAAAATTGGAATGAAATTAAAAGGGGGAAATTACCACAGATCCAGCAGAAGTCCAGAAGACAATAAACACCCACTTTGAGAATCTATACTTTGACAATAAGCTGGAAAACACAACAAAATGGGTAAATTTCTAGACATATATGAATTTCCAAAGTTGAATGAAGAAAATATAAAAATGCTAGACATCCAAGATCAATCTGTAAATTTGAAAACGTAATTAAAAATCTACTAACAGGGCCGGAGGGTTAGCTCAGTGGTTCCGGCGCCTGCCTCGCAAGCATAAGGACCTGAGTTTGATCCCCGGTTACCACATGTAATGCTGGGCGTGGTGGCTCACGCCTGTAATCCCAGCACTCGGGAGGCAGAGACAGGAGGATTGCTGAGTTCGCGGTGGCTTGCCTGGGCACCATAGTGAGCTCAGGGCCAGCCTGAACTACAAAGCGAGACCCTGTCTCCAAAAAGAAAAAAAAAAAAATCTACTAACAGGGGGCAGGAGATTTAGCTCAGTGGTTCCAGCACCTGCCTCACAAACACAAGGCCCTGAGTTCAATCCTGGCAACCACATACAATGCTGGGCATGGTGACTCACACCCACCAGCCATCAGTACCACATACCACAGTGCAGGATGTGCTGGCTCATGCCTGTAATCCCAGCACTCAGGAGGCAGAGGCAGGAGGATTGCTGAGTTCGAGGCTTGCCTGGGCTACATAGTGAGCTCAGGGCCAGCCTGAACTACAAAGCGAGACCCTGTCTCAAAAAAAAAAAAAAATCTACTAACAAAGAAAAATTCTGGTCCTGATGGCTTTCCTGCTGAATTCTACAAAACTTTTAGAGAAAAGTTAATGTCATTACTTCAACTCTTTAATGAAATCAAAAAAGAAACAATAGTCCCAAATTCCCTCCTGAAAGCAACCATTACCTTGATTCCAAAAGCAGAAAAAAAACCCAACCAATAAAAAGAACTATAGGCCAATCTCCCTAATGAACACAGATGCAAAGATCTTCAGGGAGATATTGGCAAACAGAATACAAAGGATCATCAAGAAGATCCTATGTGAGGGCTGCCAGGCGCCATCTATTTCCGGCGGACTGAAGGCCGCCCACCGACCCACTGTATCCCGGGAGCTGCGTGGACTCGGCTGCCGGGCACCGTCTGTTTCCAGTGGACTGAAGCCTGCTAACTGGCCCACTGTATCCCAGAGCTGTGCAGTGAGGAATCAGGTACAAACCCCGGGTGCCAGCCGCACCACGGAGGGTTGAGGTTCTCCGCTCAGCCCCAACCCCACCCCAGAGCTGCCTTGTGAGGACCCAGGTCCTAGAGGAGCCGGAGCCATCTCCTGTGTCCCTCCACAGGAGGCGTGCTCCTGGAGCTGCACTGAGACACCAGGCAAGATAAAAAAAAAGGGGGGGGGGAATCTAGCTTCTATTTTGCCATCTACTCCTAGATCCCTCTATTCACCTCTTGTCGCCACACCCTTTCCTATCCTCCTGTCAGAAGCAACAACCAGAAGTAAGATTCTTAGGCTGCCCTATTTCTTCTTCTGTACTATTATAAGAAGCTGTGCAAAGCCTCCAATGGTCTTACAGCATACAGTTGGTACTGTTGTACATATGCCCTTTTATCCTGTAGTACCCGCTGGCATATATGAGGTTCTAGGGTATAGGTGATCTTCCTAAATCTGCTAACCCTATTTCATTCTCCTCCTGTCTCCCTACCTCTGATTGCCCAGTGACCTTTTATCCCCAAAGGGTTCAGGGGCTACATTTATGATCTGTATGTTGTATACACATTGCTGATTAATTCTAAATTCTGGCATATAGACAAAGAGGTAACTCCTAAGCTCAAAGTCTCCAGAATAGAATTTAACAAAACTTTTTATCTTATGTACTGTTTAATACTGATATTGGCATTTATTGTATTATGGTAACAAACATGATGTGATTGTTCTGCTCAAATACCTCCCATGATGTGTCAGAACTGAGAACTCTCAAGGGTCATTACAGATTCAAGGAGGACACCCCAGGAAAGTGCTGCATCCAAAGGGCCCCAGATAATAGAAAGAGACCTGCAACAAACATTGCCCTGTCATCAGACAAAGAAGAGCATTAATAACAATGAAAGAGTAGAAATGAGAAAATACACAAAAAAACAGACACAAAGATCACCACCACAGGGAAATTCAGAGAAAAGGGAAATAGGGCAAACCGAAACTCAAACACCAGGACTCTTGGAGATGGTAAGTAAAGCGGATCTAGTAAAATAGAAATCAGAACTCATCTCTGAGATCAAAACAGAGATACTGTCCACAGTGAAAGACATCATTAAAGAAGAGATCAGTGAGATGATAGAATCCAAGAGCAGAAGCAATGGAACCTTTTAAACAGCTTCAAGCAGAGCTCCAGGGAATGATGAAGGAGAATGAAAGCTTGCGCAGCAGGATGAATGAAGCAGAGAACCGAATCTCAGACCTAGAGGACAGCATAGCAGCCAATGAGCAGGAAAGGTATAATCTATGGAAAAGAGCAAGGGACCATGAGAAATCAATTCAACAGCTTCTAGATGACTCAAAGGAAAATAATAGAAGACTGATTAGAGTCACTGAGGAAGCAGGAGACAGTGTAAAAGACATAAAAAAAAGGTATTGTCAGAGATAGCAACAGAAAACTTCACAGGAAAAGATATAGACATACAGATAAATGAGGCCTATCGGACTCCAAAACACCGTGACATAAAAATATCTACACCTAGACACATAATTATCAAGGTTCCAGATGTACAACAAAAGAATGAAATACTGAAAACAGTGAGAGAAAGGAAGAAAATCACCTCCAAAGGGAAGCCCATTAGGATCATAGCAGACTTTTCAACACAAACACTCAGTGCAAGGAGAGCATGGAGGGAAGTATTTCAAGCATTGCAGGAAAACAGCCTCCAACCTAGACTATTGTATCCTGCAAAACTATCTTTCAGAATAGACGGGGAAATAAGATACTTCCATGATAAAGAACACCTGAAAAACTTCACAGATACGAAGGTGCACTCCAAAACATCCTAAAAAACATCTTGGAAAAAAACACAGAAAATTCCATACCCACAAGACCCAGGAGAGTGAAATCATTGGGGCAAACAAGAAACTAAATAGAAAAGGGGAAAAGCAAAGAAGAAAAGAACCGAGAACAGGGAAACATGGCAGTTCTGAATATGTCCATATCAGTCATAACCATTAATGTCAATGAACTCAATGGGCCAATTAAAAGACACAGACTAGCAGATTGGATCAAGAAGCAAGATCCCACAATCTGCTGCATACAGGAAACACACCTAATTCAGAAGGAAACCCATAGACTGAAAATAAAAGGTTGGAAAACAATCCTCCATGCCACAGGAAACTGCAAAAAAGCAGGAGTGGCTATCTTGTTTGCAGACAAAATAGATTTCAAACCCAAACTGATTAAAAGAGATAAAGAAGGTCACTATATCCTCGTACAAGGAACTATCCAAGAGAAAGAAATAACAATCATAAATATTTATGCACCGAACTCTAATGCACCCAACTATATAAAGCAAACATTACTGGACATGAAAAGCCAGTTATCCATGAATACAATAGTAGTAGGGGATTTTAATACTCCATTGTCACAAATTGACAGATCAACTGGACAAAGAATCAATAAGGAAATACTTGAGCTAAATCAAACTTTGGAGCAAATAGAGTTATTCAATGCTTACAGAATTTTTCACCCTTCAAAGTGAGAATATACCTTCTTCTCAGCTCCTCATGGATCATTCTCCAAAATAGATCACATTCTAGTCCATAGAACAAGCTTAAGTAGATGCAAAGGAATCAAAATTATCCCCTGCATACTATCAGAGCATAGTGCCTTGAAACTGGAGCTGAATAGCAGAAGAAATTCCAAGATCCTCACAAACACATGGAAATTGAACAACACTCTGTTAACCAACCAATGGGCCACAAAAGAAATTAAACAGTTTCTACAACTAAACGACAACCCCAGCACAACATACAGGAATTTATGGGACACAATGAAAGCAGTTCTCAGAGGGAAATTCATAGCAGTGAATGCATACACTTGGAAAATAGAGCAAACTGCAATAAACAATCTAATGATGAACCTCAGACAACTAGAAAAAGAGGAGCAAAACAAACCCAAAGCACATACTAGAGAGGAAATTATAAGGATCAGAGCAGAAATTAATGCAGTGCAGACAAAGAGAACAATACAAAGAATCAATGAATCAAAGAGTTGGTTCTTTGAAAGGATAAATAAGATCGACAGACCCTTAGCCAACCGTATCAAACAAAGGAAGGAAAAAGGCTCAAATCCATGCTATAAGGAATGAAAATGGGGAAATCAGCACAGACCCAGAAGAAGTCCAAAGGATCATAAATACATATTTTGAAAATCTATACTCCAAGAAGATGGAAAATCTAGAAGAAATGGATAGATTCCTAGACTCATATGAACTTCCAAAGCTGAATGAAGAGGATATAAAAATGTTAAACAACCCGATATCAATCTGGGAAATTGAAAATATAATAAAAAACCTACCAACCAAGAAAAGCCCTGGTCCTGACAGCTTCACTGCTG
>PVIC010045443.1:0-14632 GCA_004025085.1 Thryonomys swinderianus
TATTCTGAGAAATGCATTTGAAGGAGGGTATTTACACCAGCATTTGATAGAGGCATTGAGAAGAGAGACAGGCCAGCACATAGAGATGAGATGCTACACTGTCTCAACCTGAGATGGACAGGGATCAGACAGGTAAATGGGACCCTCAGAAGATGGAAAAAGTAGACCAAATCCCTAGAGAGTTGTGGAGAGGCCAAACATGCTTCCATAGAGACCCAACCAGGAAAGCTCAAGGAAAAGAGGCAAAGCACCAGGCTGTCATGCAACTGAACAAAGTTTTCAGTTAGAGCAGGTGGCAACAGAGTCAGGGATGGTTTTATCCCCTTCTCCCCACCCCACAAACCAAAGGGCCCAGCCGGTGTTAAATGACCAGGTCGACACGAGTTTGGTTTGTGTTGCTGTTGTTTTCTGTGAACACTTGACTTCTGTGAGATCAGCCATGTTCAGACCCTTGGAGACAGGGAGGGCGGAGAAAGCCAGCCTGGCCTAGAAGGGAACTCTGTCTCTGAAGGGGGAAGAGCTGCTCTGCGAGCCGGGGTGACCTACATGAGGGTGGGAGAAGACCAGGAATCTTAGCACACTTGTTTTGTTTTAAGAACTATTCCAGGGGGCCGGAGGGTTAGCTCAGTGGTTCCGGCGCCTGCCTCGCAAGCGCAAGGTCCTGAGTTCAATCCCCGGTAACCACATACAGTGCTGGGCGTGGAAACTCACGCCCACCAGCAATCAATACCACAGACCACAGTGCCAGGCGTGATGGCTCACACCTGTCATCCCAGCACTCAAGAGGCAGAGACAGGAGGATTGCTGAGTTCGAGGCTTACCTGGGCTACACAGTGAGCTCAGGGCCAGCCTGAACTACAAAGCGAGACCCTGTCTCCAAAAAAAAAAAAAAAAAAACTATTCCAGGATAAGAGAAATTTCATCAGATTGTGCTATTGAATAAGGCCATACATGCAATCTCTTTCTATTAAAATAGTCTAAGGACAGCTTTTATGAGTTTGGCCCAGTTAGCTCAGCTTCCAGTCCTGCGGGAGGGCTGTAGAAAAACCGGCGGACTGTGAACCAGCCTCTTCTACCCTTTCACCCTCGGCCATCACAGACAGCGTCGTGCCTTCGGGTGTGGCTTCCACCATGGGCAGGGGAATTCCTCATTGGCAGACAGGCTACCCACAGAGACAGAGGAGCGCACAACCCTGGCAAGGACCCCAAGCCTGGGCAGCTCACGCCTCAAGTGTGAGCACCCCGCTCTCCAGCGTGGCCAGCGACGGGACCCCTTCCATCCCCAACGAGGTGTTGACAGACCTCCTGGGAACCCACGCCAGCAGCTCCCGCCAGGATTTTAGAAACGCTTCCCAAGGGACCCTTCGCTAGGCCAGATTGGAGAACATCTGGGGTAGGCCATTTTAAGATGTGCATCTTTCAAAGATGTGTTCTTCTCTAAGCATCGTACGTGTGATTTCACAAAGTGTGACTCAAGAGGAATTCGAATGAACTTCCAGCCCCTCCCCGGCTGTGGGCACGTAGATACCCTTGACTTGCCATGGCTCGGCTTGCGGGTCTCTGACTTGGTGCTAGCACAGTGGTGTGAGAGCTATGCATGTTCAGTACCTTGGAGCTTGAGTTTGAACCCTTTCCCAGGCTAACGAGATATGAGGGGATTACGATGATGCGCCTTTTAGAGCAATACATCTTTTAAATAGTCACCATATTTTTATCACACCTCCTTAATCTAGTATTTATGGCAGTTTCTATCAAATGAAAAGGTAATGATTTATCCTCACCTACCTTAGTCGCCGGATCTGGCGCCATATGACCTTTGACTCTGACCCAAAGTTAAAAACACTTTGAGGTGATTCAGAACACTGAAGCAGCCAGGGCAGCTCAACTAAAGACCCTCAAAAAAGAGGACTTCCAGACCTGCTCCAGAATCTGGCAGGAACGATGGGATAAGGGTTTTTGAAATGAGAAGGGGCAGTGTGTCTTTTACTGTAACAGTTTTTATTTAAATATTCATCCTATTATTTGATAACCATTCATTTCAAGGCCTTGGGCCAGAGGGTTAGCTCAGTGGTTCCGGCGCCTGCCTCATTTCAAGGCCTTTTTGTTTTTGTCTTCAAGACCCCAGGTTGCTGAGCTGTGCTGGCTGGGGTCAAACCCGTGGTCCTCTTGTGTCAGCCTTCCTCCCAGAGTGCTGGGGTCGTGGGTGTTGTGGACCACCATGCTCGGCAGCAGCTCTTTCCTAAACAGAACAGGGCTAAGGATGAGTCCTCCTTCCCTTCAGGACTGACTGAGAAGGGCCTGGTCAGTGCCAGCGGCAGCAGGACAGATGCCAGCAGTGTAAGCAAACTAGGATAGAAGAAAGTGTGAGTGTCCACTGGAAATAAGCAGTGTGCTGGGGGCCAGCCGCGGGGAGGGCGTGTTGAATGGACCCCAAAGATGGGGGAGTTGGGGCAGAGGGGGGTGTCTGGGATGTGTACGCATGTATGTGCAGTGTCTGCTTATGTAGGTGTATGGGGTGGGCGTGTCCGGTGGTATAGGCGTGTGCGTGCACACATGTGTGGCATGTGTCAGAGGAGTCTGGGCCTCAGCCAGCATCAGTGGAACTCAAGGGGTTAGGAGGTGTGGGCAGAAGCAGGATGGCACACGGCTCTCAGGCTCCTTGGCCACACGAAGGGTCCAGGCTGTTGTTCCAGCGCCCTGGCAGCAGATGGAGATGTATACCTAGGAGTCATGAGACGCAGTGACATTTTCAGAGACCTCCCTGGAGCAGCAGCGTGGTGGGCACACTGGTGGCCCGGAGGAAGCTGGAGGGTGGCTGGGTGGGGCTTGGACTTGGCCTTGGAAGTGAAGCTGACAGGCTCACTGGTGGATGACGTCTGTGGCCGGACAGAATGCATGAAAACGCCTCGCAGGCCCCGGGGCGGAGCAGCTGGCGGATGCGGTGCTGCCTCCTGAGATGGAGAAATGGTGGGGGAGGGGTGGCGGAAGTTCAGAGTTGCCTCTTGACTCAGAGAAATCCGAGGTGCCTGTGGCCTCCCCAAGGGGATATCAGGTCCACAGTGGACAAATGAGTGGAGCTGAGTCCACCGATACAGCGGAGTGAGACACAGGCCCAGCCATGGGTGTGATAGGCCGCTTGTCCTGGTTCAGAGGCCCCAGACCAGAGTCAAGCACGGCCGCTTGACCTCTATCCCTGTCAGTTATCTCATCACGACCTCACGGGCGTAGACACCGCTAAAGGGATGTCCTGTCCGGGGACTCAGGCCACAGCGGCCAAGCCACGTGGCGCTAGGGTGTTTGTGAGGGTGCTATCCCAGCCTCACGGCCCAGGACGCTGGTCCCCTGCCCAGGTGGGGCAGGACTGGCTTCCCAGACTAGTACTTGTCATCCTTATCCCAGAAAATAAGGATACATCTTGTCTCTGAATTAATGTCCCTGTGCACCTTAACGGACACTGGCACTAAAAGCCCATGCTGGGCACTTTCCTGTGCATCAGCTCAGTTTGTCTTCATTGGACAGAGAGGAAACTGAGGGTCAGCAAAGGAGCAGTTGCACAGCAGTGTGGTATTGACAGGATTTGAAACCAAGCCACTTAAACGGCATACCGTATCCCAAGCAGTAACCAAAAGCCCTTTCTTAATATCAAAACAGCCCTTCAGTGGAGGTCGTTACCATGGCACCCATTATGCAGAAAGGAAAAGTAAGGCCCAAAGGGAAGAAATGTTTTGCTTTGAGTCACTTGAAGCAGAAAAGTCCCACCACAAGAACTCAAACTCAGGCCTCTGAGAATTATCTCCCGGATACAGGATCAGCCCCTGCCTCCCTCCTTGGCAGGACAAGTCTTTGTCTCCCAGCCCGGCCCCGCGCATTCCAGTGAATCCAAGGGCAAGAGGTGGGCTAGATCCTGAGGGCTGGCTCAGCACCTCACAGGCAAAGCTCCACAAAGGGACAGGAACGGCAGAGGCTTAGACCCTGCGCCGGGAGGCGTGACTCCCCCTGAGCCCGTGTGCGCAGGCGCGCGAGGGATGGCACTCACACTCGTGCCACGCCCCGTCGCAGATGCGCGGCTTCAGCGCACCGTGTCCCGCTGCTCCCCAAGACAGCTCTGTCCATCAGAGCCGCAGCAGGACGGCAGTGAACAGCTCGCTGCCAGAGGGAGCTCTGTGGGATTTGCTGCTTGCTTCTGTGAAACCAGTGTGTGCGCACGTGTGTGTGTGTGTGTCTGTCTGTCTGTCTGTCTTGTCTGTCCGTGTCTGTTTCTTGACCCAGTATTGGAAAATCACACCCTGATTTGGACACCTTCTACTGAAGCTTCCAGACTCGTGTTTGATCAGCAGAGCTACTGAGATGTGGGATTTGAGGTCACGCTGCTGAGGTCGGATCCCAGCTCTGCTGCTTCCGGTGGCGTGGCCGCGAGCTTGCCTGCTCTCCACGTCATGTGTCGGTCTCCCTGTCCTTTAGGGTCGCCCTACCAAGTGCAGTCACTGTACTGTGACTGCGGCGCAGAACACGCTCACTGCCAGTTAAGTATTAATACGGTTACCGCTGTCTAAAACAGGATGTTGTGGAATCTGCCCAGCGGCAGGTATTTTCAGCTTGAGGAGCACCGTGGCCTCTGTCGCATCTGTTATGTTCCATGGTGATAGGAAGCAACTATGGACAGTATGTCAATGAAGGCACATGGTTTTGGTCCAGAAAAACTTCCTTCCGAGTTATGTCTGAGCACAAAGGGAAAAGATCCTTTTATCTCTAAGAGCGTGTGACCAGGGCTGCCAGGGGCCATTTTCCCTAGATTATGGGGAGTCAGCCCTGGGGGGAGAGGACAGCTCTGATGGAAGCAGCCACTTGCTCACTTACATCTGACTCCTTCCTTCTCTGGCAACCAGGGGTCAAGGTCCTACACTCCACTCAGTAGCATCTCTTAGTCCTGACATAGGATTACCTACCACCCAGTTTTCCTGTGGACACTTTTCTTTCCCTTTCCTGATTTGTATATCCTTAGACCAGGTATTTCCCAGCTTATTTCCGTGAACCTTATTCATTTTACCTATAAACTGGGGTTAATCATTAGATCTACTGCATAGGGTCAGTTAAAAGAACTAAGTGGGTCAATATTTATAAAAGGGTTAGAAGGGCCCTTACCATGTGCCAGTACTAGAGGTTTATGCTATGATTGCTGCTCCCTGGAGATTGAGCACACAGAGCCTCTCAAGTTTTCTTGCTGGCTGAGGGCACCAGCAGCTCCTTGTGGCAGGGACAGGGTCTCTTAGCATCCCCAGTACCAGCGCAGGACTGATACTGGGTGGGCACTTAGCGACCGCTTAGTAAAAGTTAAAAGAAGTAAAAACAGTAATGGAAAGTGAACATGAGGACACCATGAGGATCAGCGCAACCTCCGAGGTGTGGTGGTGGGGTGCTGAGTCACGCTATGATTAGTTTGGGGATTTAAGAAACCTTTAAACACAACAAGCAGTGTTAGGGATCTTATGAGCAATTTGGGAATTTAGACTCTCCCCACACAGTTTAGCCCACCGCAGACCCGAAGCAGGGGCGTCGCCTGAACGTGCGTGAGCCATGCAGGTCGCCCCCCCCCTGAAGGTGCCCTTCAGCAAGATCCGCCGTGACTGACAGAGTCTGAGCCGTGTGTGAGAGAGGACAGCTCAGGGGAAGTAGCACCAAGGGGGAGAATGCGACTTGGCTAACACTCTTGGCCCTGCTGGGTCCATGCATGCCTGAAGCCACCCCGCACCGCTGAGCTACATAAGCCACCGTTCCCTTGTCCTGATCAAGCCACTTGGTAGACGCTGCCGGTAGGACTTCTGCGGCACGAGGGCTCTTCGAGGACGTGATGCGGGACCGTCAGCTGTTTCGTTAGGAAAGCACGATGCTGGATCGGTGGGTGGGAGGAATGCACCCTTCTGCCCCCGGGAAAGGAGATGTGGGGAGGGCCTGGCAGCCACCCTGGGCCGGACGTTGGGAAGGTCTGCAGAGCCAGACCAGTGTGACCTCGGTGGGACAGTGGCCTCTGGAGAGCAGGGAAGAGCCGTGAGCGTGGGAGATGCGTGGGTCTGGGCAGCTGTGCACATACACTGTACCAAGAAGCTCAGTGTTTGTGCTAAGGGAGTGTTGGGCCAGTGCAGAAAGCGTGAACATGGAGGTGACCACGGCCCGTTCTGTGCCGGTGCTGCTGCCTCTTGCGGTATGATCCTGGCCACACAAACAGGTATCTCTGAGCCTTGTTGTTCTTATCTGTAAAAGGGGGTTAAAATGATACCAGCTTCACAGGGACTGGGAAGGGGGGTGGACCCATGACCAGAGCCATTGCTCCCTGGCTGTGTGTAGTCACCTCACAGTGGGGCCTTGAAAGGGACCTAGGCGGGAGGATTTGCGCCCTGCAGGTGGTGCGCCTCAGAACGTTCCCGCCCCTCCCCTGGAGCTGGTTATTAAACACTTCCCAGCCTGTTTCTGGTTATGACAGGATGTGTTTAAATCTCCTTACCCAGTGCTGGGGTCTTTTTCATCGTGGGCTTTCCATGTACTCCCTTGGTAACAGCCATTTTAGCTGCTTGGAGGCCTAATCTGCTGCCCCTCTGGCTCTCAGCCCTTTCCTGGAGAGCCGAGATGCTTGGTTACCTGAGTTCCGCGCAGATGAAGTATTATAGCTGGTAGTGACCAAAGTTAACACTTACTGGACATGAACTAAATGCCAGGCACTGGAGAAGCACTTTTGTGCACGTTCTCGTTTGATTCCCCCAGCGCTCTGTGCGCTACAGGTGGATACACGAACCTTGTCAAGTGGCGGCATCGGGGGCCCAGACCCCTTGGCCCGGGTCATGCAGCTGCTCCATGGAGGAGCCAGGCCTCGAGCCCTTGCATCTTACCCTAGAGCCCGAGCCCTCATCGGGGCCTCTACAGAAGTTCCAGGTGGGGAGAGCAGGGGTCTGGGCCCTTGGGGTGTGGATCCTGTCCTTGCTGGGAGGCCTGAGAAGCCCTGGCGGCGTCATCGCTTGGTGGACGGCGTTGGTCCAGGCCTCTGGCACCCGCGCAGCCGCGTTCTGGCCGGCGAGGGCCGTCCGTGTTGGAAGGGAGTCTTGGCCACTGGCCTCCTGGCTGCGTGTTCTTGGCTGCCACACGCAGTGCCATTTGGAGGCGGCGGGAATGACCTGGCAGCCCTGCTGGGAGGGCTCGGAATGGAGTGTGGTGCAGCTGAGCCGGGCTCTGCCCGGGCCCCAGACAGACTGGAGAGCGCGAGAGCTTGAGCGGTGTTGACGAAAAGCCACTCCCCTCATTCTCTGTCCTCCCCGCCTGTCTGTCCCTGGCAGGATTTCCCCGAGCGTCAGTGACAGGCGGCCTTGCAGCAAGGGCCACAGCATCTCGAGACCTGTTCCTTCCACTCTTCCCCGTTTCCCTCGAGATAAAGTTCAGGCTCCTTAGAGCGGTCTGAGAACGGCTCATGATACAACTTCTGCCTCCTGCTTCTGGCTTTTGTCTCCATGGGGAGGCAGTGAACTTCCTGAGGGAAACTCGGCTCTCTCTTGCCTGCAGCACCTAATCCGGTGCTTGGCAGGACACACCGATAACCCGGCAAGGCCTTGGCAGTGGAGTCCTGATGCCCTTCCCATCATGCCGTCATGGCTATCACGGCATCTTAAGGCAGACTTAGCACACGCAAGGCGCTTCAAGAGTCTGAGTCAGTGGTGGCGAACCTATGGCATGTGTGCCACAGCGGGCACTCAGCCCTCTCTGTGATGCTGTCACAAGTCATACAAGTTGTTTTTTCTAAACTGACGCCTCAGTATTCACGTGTAATTGCTGGGTTGGCACTTTGCGGTAAGTAAGTGGGTTTGGGGTTATAGTTTGGGCACTCAGTCTAAAAGCTTCGCCATCGCTGGTCTAAGTGTTTTCTATTCTCATAACAACCCTATTAGGTAGCCTGTATTGTATCCTCATTTTACAGAGGAGGAAACTGAGGCACCGGGAGATTAAAGCACCTGCCCACGATCACCCAGCTAGGACGTGGCAGTGATGAGACTTGAATTCCAGCCGGTCCAGAGCCAGGCCACCTTGAGAAGTTTTTCCTTCAACCACTTTGCAGCACCCTGTACCAACCCTGTGTTGGCCCCTGTGACTTTCCAACGACCTTGTCAGCATGCCACCTGGCTGCTGGCTCTTCACTCACCCCAGCCCGGCTTGTAACTGGGCAGGGAGACCGCAGAGGCCTGGGCTGTGGGAGGTGGGAGATGCCCCGCTCTCTGCCTTTCCCTGCACATGGCGGGGCTGCTGGGATAGTATGAGAAGAGCCAGAGCATCCTGTGGGCCTGGGCGGTGGGACCTTTGGGGACAGGAGAGACACCCTCATCAATGCCTCCCAAAGAGACTGCTCTATACCCAAACCTTGCCCAGTCAGTTGAGGTGCCTGGGTGGCTGTGCCTCACAGGGCCCTGGTGTCACCCAGACCGGTGGCCCTGTGTTGTGTAGAGGAGTCGTGTTGCGTTAGCAGTCCTCCGTCAGACCGTGTCATCTCGGGACTGTGTTATATCCACAGTTGCTTCTGCTAATGTGACAGGAAAGTTACTAATCTGAGGAGACTCTTGCATTGTATCACAGAAAACAAATATTAATGTGAGTCGATGGAAGCGGCTAATAAGAAGCCAGATTGGTAACGTGACATGATGGGTGGGTGGGAGGAGTTAGGGTTGGTCCTTGAGCTTTTCCAGAAGGCTTAACGGAGTTGGGGTGCAGGAGCTCCGTGGTGGTCACTAAGAGCATCAGGGTCAGTGTCCTTCCCCGCAATGTCAGTACCACCCTCGGACCCTCGGTTACTCTGTGCTGGGTTGAAATTCCAAGCTACTCAGACCCTCAGGATAGGAGCTTGTTTGGGAGCAGTGACTTCATAGGTGTCGTCGTCGAGGTGAGGACACACTGGGCGGGTGGCTGGTGATACCCAGTGACTCGTGTCCTCGTAAGAAACCCTAAGAGCACAGACGCACCGGGAGCAGCCGTGTGACCAGAAGCAGAGATTGAAGTGATCCGGCTGCAAGTCGCGCAAAGCAAGGACTGTCAGGGCCGTCCGAGCTGGACGGGGCCGGGCGGGTGCTCCCCGGAGCTCAGAGCGAGCGTGGCCTGCCAGCCCACACCTTGGTTTGGGCTTCTGGCCTCCAGAGTGTGAGGAAGTCATTCCCTCTCCTTGCGAGCCACCCGATTTGCGACAGTTCATTTCTGCAGCCCCAGGAAATGAATGCACCCTCTTTCCCATCACCCCCCGGAAAATCAGGGATGGGAACCATAGCACTTACTCAGCTCAGAGACAGCACAGCCTATGGGAGACGTTCCCGCAGCCGTGGTGGACTGGCCTGGCTGCTTAACCAGACCCGGGGACGGGGGCCTTCTTCTCTGCCCCGCCTCGTTCTTTGTTGAGATGAAAAGGCCGCTCTGTCGCAGGGTGGTTGGCATATGGGCTCCACAGCCTGCTTCGCGTCACGTTAATATGTGATTAAAGGGGTCTTAAAACGCCCATTAGTCCCCCTCTGGTATCTAATAGCGCTTTCGGATTTAGAACAGAATATTATTTACTCATTAGCTGATAATAGACCCTGAGTACACGCCGTATGTATTGGGACAATTATTAGAGTCAATTACACACAGAGACATGGTGCTGCTGGTGTGGCTGGTGGCAGGCCAGGTGCTCCACTGGGCAAGGGGGTGGCACAGGATGACCTGCAGGCCCTACAAGGAACGCAGGGGCCCACGAGAGATCGTCCAGGGTTTGCTTCGGACGAGTGAATTCTGGATACAAACAGAGCCCCTTGGATGCCCCAGTGGAAAGGATATTGAGAGGTAGGATCCGAGGAAGCCTCCAAGAACGGCTGGCCCACAGGAGCGGTCCCGAGCGTGGCCCGGCCCCCAGGACGAGCGTGTGAGTGAGCAGTGAGGGCCCACACCAGGCTGGGGTGGGAGGGTGCCCAGGACGCCCCATCAGTCGGTAGCTGGGTGCAGATCACTTCTTCCAGCGCGAGGCCTGGATCTTTCAGCCTTCCACTCACTGCAGGAGCTTCTCGCTGATTCCAAGCTTCCTTTTCTCCGGTGCAAGGAGTTCTAACCCATTTCCTCTTGTGTTTACTTTGTTGGAGAGATGATGACGACACTGGAAGATTGTGCCGTGTGGCTGGGTCCTTGGCCTCGGGGCTAGCGTACCAGAAAGGCAGAGGTAGAGGAGGAGGAGGGTGGCGTAGGGTCAGGAAGCAAGAAAAATCAGCAGTCGCGGATTCACCTGGCTGTGGGTGGGTGTTTGGGCGCTAGGATGCCACGGGGAGAGCCCAGGGGAGTCATCCAGTTCCCTGGAGGCTTCCCAGGATCTGGCGAGCCTCCTGGCACCTGACGGCGTCGGCATCAGCAGGAGGGAAGAGACCCTGAGAGAGGCAGCCTGTGTGACAGGTGTCTTTGGCTGGCTCCGCTCGGGGTGATGAAGGTAGAGAAGTTTAGACAGCCCAGTTTTAGGAGAGACACAGGGTGCAAGGAAAGGTCCATGTTTGATCTTCACACACCCCTGACCTTGGCAAGCCTGACCTTCAGGTCATCAGTTTGCTATGATTTTTGCAAATGAGCACGTAAGCCTGTTAGCACATGGGATGGGAACACATCCTAATGAAGATACTGCACGCTGAAAACGCATGTGATACACTTAACCTCCCACCTCTCGTGGCTGAAGCTGGGCAGGGCAGTTCTTCCCACGGTGGCCACCAGGGACACCACAGGAGCCAAGAGTGGGTGCCAGGCATACTTAGAGACCCAGTCTCGCCTCTTTTGCTGCCTGAGCTAAGAACAGGCTCCTGCAAAATTCTCTCAGGGTCCCTGTCACTGCCTGGGAATGAGCCAGGGAGAGGGCACAGCTTGGCAGGGATGCTCCTGTGTCATGTCCCGCCCAAACACATGGGTCCCATACCTCAGCCAAGCCAGATAAGTAAACTGCTTCCCAGGGGTGTGCGCCAGGTAGGGCGTGTGTGTGTGTGTGTGTGTGTGTGTGTGTGTGTGTGTGTGTGTTTTAATAAAGCTCACCAGGAGCCCAATATCAATTTCTGTCAGAGAGACGCAGAGCATCTGAACCAGAACTAAATAAAAATAAACATTAAACAATTATTGGAATTTAGGTTTATTTAAAAAATCAGCAGGGTTGAGGGAACAAGCCACCCATTAGCGAGGCACAACTATTGGGCCTTTTAACAACCCGCTGTTTCTTGGCTGCTGGAGAGATTTGGGCTGTCCAAGCTGTGGAAACTCCGGATCCTATTGATTAAAGATGATGCAGTAACAGGCCAATTATATCGTGGTGGCTGCTTGCAGCGCTGGCCGACCCTGGCTTCCCATTTGTCTTTATGGAAATGGTTCTGTTGGGGGTCTGACGCAGGGTGGCAGAATGTCCCCGACCTGGGCATGGCTTTCCACCTGCCGTGACCCCTGAAGTGGGATGGAGGCTTCAAACACTAGCTGCCTAGAGTCATGGCTTTTCCTTCTCCTTGTCCCCTTCGCAGACATCCGCAGTTCAAAAGGAGCCTGGGCCCTGTCAACCAAATCAATGCAAATAACTGGCGAGCATTTCCCAACTTTTCAGTAACAATTGATCTTCCCAGAACTGATAACGTTTGGAAAATGTAAGCAAGGAGAGCAGCAGCTTAGCCGGATGTCGGCTTTAGGAGAATATAATTGCTCTGAATTATAGGAAAAGAAATGATTTCCCCTCCAGCCCGAGCTCCAAGAAGAGCAGAGCAGAGGGCTGCGGAGCACCAGGGAGCTTCCCGTACACTCAGGGCTCGGCAGGCCTCGTGTCTCCGCAGGAAGATTTAGCAGCCGCAGGACCGGAATCCTCTGGGCTGCCGGGCAGTTTCCCCACCTGCGAGTCTTTGGCCTCCAGGTGTTTCTTTGGAGAATGTCTGCGCAGACGTGACTGCTGGGGAGGGAGAGAGGGAGCGAAAGTCCACCGTTCTAGAGACAGCCAGCTGCAGCCAGGGTTGTTGGCCCAGCGGTGGAGATCTCCTGTGAGCTCATTTCCTCTTCCTCTTCGCCACTGCGAGTCAGGCGGGACGCTGTCTTCGTTACTTTTCTCATTACTGAGACGAAATGCCCGACAGCAAAGTTAGAGGGGGAAGGTTTCTTTAGCTCGCGGTGTGTAGTGAGGCATAACTCACGATCAGCTGGCTCCAAGGCAGAGCGGCACCCGGCAGAGGGACAACGGTCCGTGGCAGGCAGCGGGCAGGAGAGCAACGAGCGAGAACCACAGCTCTTTCTAGGCCTCACCTTTATCCAGGCTCCTTCGGGCGGGCGGCGCTCACGCCCCCATCCTGCTGCCCTGGACCCTGGCATCGCACCGTGAGTCAGTCCCAGCGGCACACGCTTCTGAAAAAGCCCCACCTGTGACCATCTGAAGCTTTGGGGGGGCCTCTAGACACAAGCCTTCGCACATGGGGTGGCGGCAGGGATAGTCTGTGGGTCAGGAGGCCGGAGAATGGGATACGGCGGCGGCACTTTCTTAGGAACTCTCGCTTTTCCACGGTGCACTGCATGTGTCCGTCCGAGCATCCGTGGGTCTGCCCCTCCGGCACACCGCTGCCCGCCCTGCGCCTTCTCGGACCCTCTGGTCCAGCTGTGAAGGCGCAAAGCGGGGGCAGCTAGTGACAACATCCCAGCTGTCATGCGCTCTGTAGTGAAGAGAAGGGGACACTGAGGGCCAGACCTTAGGAATGGGAACTTGTCTTGGGGTGCTGGTCTCGTGGAGCAGCGTCCGCCACTTACCGAGGGGAGGACAGAGCAGGGCCAGAGGCCATCAGCATTAGCTGGGCACCAGTCACCTGGAAGTTCCCTTGGAGGGACCGTCAGGCTCCTGGCCCAGACCTTCCCTGCTGCTCGCTGGTTCTGGAGGGTCCACGAATTTACACTTCTCAGAAATTCCAGGGTGGCAGTGGCAGTGCTGGCCCAAGGGACACGCTTTGGGAACCGCTTCAGTCCAAAGAAGAGAAGAAGGCGTGTGCAAAGGCCGGGAATGGTCGGAGCGTCACGGTCCCCAGGAACAGAATGGAGGGTCAGAGATGTGGGAGCAAAGTAAAGTGATGGTGGAAGATGTGTTGGAAAAGCAGCAGGGCTCTGATCATACAGACCTGCGAGGCGCTGGGGGGCTCCCGTTTGGTCTGCGATGTGGGGAGGTCTGAAGCAGGCAGGGCAAGCCTCTGGTTTCTGTCTTAGAATATCCTTTTTGGTTGCCGAGAGAAAAGGAGGCCAGAGCACTCATTGCTTGGAGCTAGACAGCCCCACAGGGTGACATCAGGCAGTGGCTGGACTGGGCCATGCGTGGACTAGGCTGGTGACGGAGGATATGGGGGGGCACAGGACATGTCTGAGCGTTTCGAGTCCCGCCTCCCACTTCCCTCGATCAGCATGCCTCCACCCTCAGTCCCAGAAACCCACGCTGTGCCTGAGGGAGTCACATGTTGATAACATGGCGGTTCGAGCTGACTCTTGAGCCTCCCTGCAGTCCCCACTGCCGCCTAACTCCTTCCCACGGTACATGGGTTGAGAGCACCTGAGTATTGACCAGCTAGGGTCCCACCTGTGACTTTTTTCAGATTTCCCAGATACCCCAGGGAAAAAGGATGGAGTTGGCCAATGCAGAAAATGGATTCAGAAAGGATGAGGGATTCTCCCAAGCTTACCCAGCTGGGCTGAGGGACAGGCAGGACTCCCACCTGGCCTGAGATGCCCTCTGGCCGACGGGAAGCTGACACTTCCACAGGTGTACCGCCGAAGGAACCATACTCCGTTTGAGTAGTGCTAGCCACCTGTCCCCAAGACGATGGCCAGTCCACCAAAAACATTAAGTATATAAGTGAAATTGCCACTTGAGAGAAATCATACGGTCATATATCAGCGCTTTCCTATGGTTCAACCTAAATCAAAGCGGGGTGGGGGGGTTACATTTCTAGAAAATTCTGCCACAGCAGGAAGAAGAGGAATGCCGTGCAGTCTGAACCCTCTCTGTGAGTCACTCCCCACGTGCGGAAGCTGATGAGGGGCCGTACAGGGAGGCAGCATCTTAGAATCAGTCTATAATGCAATCAATTTTGAATATCCCTGGTGAAACAGCAACATTTATTTAACGTCTTTTATAGAGCAGCTGAGTTTTATCACAAATCACATTCCATTTCTATTCATTTGGGACTCCTTGAAGGCTAAAACGCACTTACTTTTCTCGGAGGAAATTTACCAATTCCTCAATAAAGACCATTTGGCTCTGTATGTAAAATTGACACATTTATTGAATATTAAACATTTAAGGGTTTTTTTTCCCCAGCTCCCCTACTCCCTCACCCACACCTCCTTACACATTTTCACACAGCTTCCCAGTCACCAGACTTCCCCGAATGGTGAGAAATGGGTATTTCTGGGGCCGGAGGGTTAGCTCAGTGGTTCCGGCGCCTGCCTCGCAAGCGCAAGGTCCTGAGTTCGATGCCGGGTAACCACATATAATGCTGGGCGTGGAGACACACCCACCAACAGTCAACACCGCATACCTCAATGCCGGACGTGGTGGCTCACGCCTGTCATCCCAGCACTCGGGAGGCAGAGACAGGAGGATTGCTGAGTT
>PVIC010045444.1:0-14632 GCA_004025085.1 Thryonomys swinderianus
AAATTAAATTGTTTCTTCTGAGTTATATAAAATATGCATAGGAAAAGGTATACTGGTGGGAGTTGTGGTACCATAAAATGTTAATGTTTTATCTACAACAGCCAGAACCTGGGTTCAGATTAGGAAAGGAGCAGTTTTTGGCTAGTGGACCAAGGAACAGAAGGAGGTTTGGAAGGACAAAGAAAGAAGAGAGAGAATACTGCCCACAGTGGGAGTGAGAGAGTAACAGTCCAGTTTCTTCAGGAAGGTTGGGGTGGGCAGAAAAGAACTTTGCATGTCAGCCAAGACCTCTGAGGAGGGTCACCTGGAGCCTGTGAGAGATGTGCCACACCTATTATGTAGTCTGAGCCATTTACACATGACTGTGAAGAGTGAGGGAGCCACAGAGGAAGAGGAAAAGAAAGCTTAACCCTTTGATGAGGTCAGTAAGCAGCTGTCCAACTTGAGGGAGCTCCATGAGGAGGGTGAGCACTCCCAGGGTTTGTCAGGATGAACTGACTTACCATGGCAGTCTACATGAGCTGTCTGAGCCGTGCTGTACTGCTGTACTGCTACACAAACATACACACACAGTCGGCCCTTGTGAATACCTGAGATTGGACTGATCTAGACTCTTCTGCAGTGGACAGTTTGGTGGAACACCATTCACTGATAAGTACTTTTGTACCCAAACAGGAAAAGGACCTGCTCTGGTCTAATACAACTCTGTGTCCTGGTGTTGCACTTTTCTTTTAAGCATATGCAGCTGCAAAGTAGTCACAGCTGGATTTCAGGCCCCCATCTTCTTAGCAAGCAATTTTGTGGAATGCACAAATCACACAGCCGTATGCAGCAGGCACCACTCAAGCTCCAGAGGGATTTGCTCCCTGTCACAGATGCTGCTAACTTCCGCAGTGCCAGAAAATTAAAAAATCTTTCTTCTTCACTAAATTATCTATTTTTGCCTGGAAGCTGGGCCTGCCATGTGTGTGAAATCCAAAATAAACACTGGATTTTAATTTCCTCACAGAATAAGGACCTACTGGAAATAGATGAAAAAGAAATAAGAAAGACATCTGGAGGGGAAATGCTGTAGCCAAGGATGGGGGTTTGGAGCTTCGCCCTTTGATGGTGATCCTTTGATCGCGAGAAGGAACCCATCAGGGCTGGGGGTGTAGCTCAGTGGCAGAGCACTTGCTAAACATGTTCAGGGCTCTAGATTCCATCCCCAGCAACACAAAGGGAAAAAAAAGGACCCCCACCCCAGCAGGTAGAGCACGGAGTGGAGATTAGTCCTCATTTCTTTGCCGCAGCTCTGCCTCTTGGCCAGGAAGGTTGCTTCACATCCACGCCCCCCACTGTGGCCATGCCCCGCTCTTTACTCCTCCTACTCTTCTCACACAATATATATATATTTCATTGCTTTTAAAATTCATCTTAAATCTTTTATCTGTACCTCTGAATTTCCTACCGTTTTTATCTCGGTTTCACATTATCCATATTTATCTTCTCAAACCATACTTTTCTCTTTGGTTTGTTGGTTTTTTGTTAGTTGGTTTGGGAGGCTGTTATTGAACTTACCCTTTAACATTGGTGTGTATATATGTATTTGGTTCTTACATGTTTCTCTCAGAAATCCTATTTAGGTTTGTCCCCCACCCCAAAATAGACTACATTGCTCTTTTCTATAGTGTTCGAGAGTTCAGTGCCATGGCATGAACCTGTCATCCCCGCTATTCAGGAGACTGAGGCAGGAAGATTGCTTAAGCCCAGAGGTTCAGGGCCAACCTGGGTAACACAGCAAGGATCCTTCCCTTAAAAAATTATTATAGTTTTATGTCATTTGAGATATTAATAAATTAACCTTTTAACAAAATTCACCTTTTTTTTTTTGGTCTACATATGTCTGATAATTCCACAGTCTGAACTCACTTCAGGTTTGTTTCTGTGGTTTTTCCCTCTACTGATTACACTCCTGGACACTGTTATATCCAACTGCTGGACACTTTTTTGAAACATTAGAACTAATGTGAGACCAGTGTTGAAGATAGCTAGCTCCCTCTAGGAAGTCTCAGTATATGCTTTGGTGAAGTCCTAGGGGTGAAAGAGACTCAGAATAACTTAGGCCAAGTTGAAATTTGATATTCTTTCACCAAAACAATTATTAGTGGTTTACAAAAAACAAAAGAAAATACACATGTGTACATCCATGTACACACTTACATGATGTGGAGGGCTGTGCAGTGCAACCTGAGGTCATTACTGGGTCTCAAGACTTAGGGTGCACTTAACATCTTCTGGACAGCATCAGTTATTCTCCCCACAAGAGCTGGGGTGACTGAGCTCCCAGGAAAACAGACGAGGTGGGAACCTGTCGCCAAGCATTCAGAACCATCCCAAACAGGAGGCAGAGCAGCGCCAGCAGAGGTCAGATGTTGGGGCCCCAAGTCCAGCCTCTGACAAGCAAGAAGTAGGGTGAGTCCTGTGGGCCTCACTGAGGGGCTTTCTGAGGAGAAAGATCAATATCAACGTGATGTGAAGATAAAATGTGGCCTTCCACAGAGGAAGTGGGGAGAGGATTTGGAGTTGAGATGCATTTTTGGTTTAGGTGCTGTGTTACCTTAGATGTTTCCTCTTCTTCTGGGCCCATGTCCAGCTGTGAAACAATGGAATTTAACTTGACCAGTTTCCCAAATTTCAGTGTTGATATACTCCCTGAGGCTCTTGTGAAACTGAGACTTTTGAGTCAGTAAATCTGGAAGGAACTCTGAGAATTGTTTTTGTTATTTTGTTATCTTGTTCTTGTGGTGCTAGGGAATAAGCTCAGCCATTGTGCTTGCCCAGCAAGTACTCTACCACTAAGGCGCACCCCCACCCCAAGATGTTACCTTTTTGTCTAAGAGGTTCCCAAATACTTCCAAGGATGGAGCAAATTTGGAGTAGGAAAGTTTTTCATGAACTAAATTCTCTCCTATGTAGATACTTGCCTAAACAAATAGTGGCTCTTTGGATGCCTGCTGGTTATATAATTCCTTGCCTCTACTAGACAATTCCATCTTCCATTTCAGGACTGGGATCCAAGAGTCTCCTCTAGAAAAACTTCTCCAGTGTCTTCACTTAGAGTATGACCCACCAACAGTCTGGCCTGGGAACCCCTCCCCGGGCCTCCGCTCTCCTACACATTGTGACCATGCCTTTGTCATAACACACTGCAACAACCTGCCCACTGTCACACCTATGTCCTCAGGGTATATAGCCGGGATTGTGGTATTAGGACATATTACTGTAGGGGTTTTTTGTTTGTTTGTTTGTTTGTTTGTTTGTTTTGAGACAGGGTCTCACTTTGTAGTTCAGGCTGGCACTGAGCTCACTGTGTAGCCCAGGCAAGCCTGGAACTCAGCAATCCTCCTGTCTCTGCCTCCTGAGTGCTGGGATGACAGGCGTGAGCCACCATGCCCGGCACTGTGGTATGTGGTATTGATTGCTGGTAGGTGTGAGTCACCATACCCAGCATTGTTTGTGGTTACCGGGGAAGAGGGATCAAACTCAAGACCTTGCTCTTGCGAGGCAGGCGCCGGAACCACTGAGCTAAATCTCCAGCCATTGCTGTAGGTTTTAACTGGAGGGAGATAGGAAGTTGGGGGAGGGGAGACATGACATATTCCTGAACAGGATTTAAAACCCAGCTCTCTGTTGACTCTCTGATCTACAGTTCTCTACTCAGATCCCATCACAAAACTGAATTATAATCTCCCCACATTCATAAGTTGAAGTTTTAACTTTCCATTCTTACTCGTTCAGAGCTTGGCCCTTTATGGAAGTAAGTGAGTGAGATCATCAAGTTGGAGGCCTGGCCAAGAGGACTGATGCCTTCAAGAGGAAGAGACACCAGGGATCTTGCTGCAGAGTAAAGGCTAATTGTGGCCAAGTGAAGGAAGGGGGCTCAGGATAAACCAAACCTAATTTGATCTCATGCTTCCACCCTCCACAATTGTGAGAAAGCAAATTTCTGTTGTTTAAGCTATCACAACTATAATCTTTTGTGAAGGCAGCCCTGGCTGATATGTCCCCTGATCTAGGACATGTACACCAGCCTTGGGTTTCTAGGCTGGCTCTGCCTTTATAGGAGCCTCTCAGCGCAGAACGATCTCCAGTGGTCCATTTCCCAGGAAAGACTCCACAACCAGTTAAGTTTTTCTGGAAAAACCAGAGAAAAAGGCTATTCACCATGAAATTTGTGGTGTCCAGGCCTGCTGTTTAACCTTGGAGGGACATGTCTGAATTCTAGAACTGACTTTCAATTGCCCTGCTGTCACTTACCTGCTTTATTTTAGTAATTATGCCCAGGTATTTATCAATGGCTATTCAGCCTCTTTTCTACCTTCTCACAGTTTTCTCTACACCACAGACTTCCAAAGCATGGAAACTACATATCCCGAGCTACTTTGTCAGTTAGGTTCTTCTGTGAAGGCCACTTAGGTGATGTTGGTTGGAAGGGAGGAGGAAGGAGAGACATTGGCAGTTGCTCTGGCAGGCAACTGTGGGCTCTATAGTTGTGGGGTCCTGGGGTAAGCGCTAGGATAACCAGCTGCTCCGGCAGGTCTGCTGGCAGTTTTAACAGCATGCACAGGTGTGCTCTTGGCTTCCTGCTCAGCAGGAGAAGCAATAGTTTTGATGATGGTGGTGTCTATAGGAATGCTATAGATGAATGCGTTCTGAGTGCAAGCTCAAGGGTCTGGGAAGAAACATTCTTTCTCTCTTGTCCCTCCCATGCAGTGGGGCTGTAGTGGGCTTCTACAGTCTTTGGTTTCTTATGAACACCACTTTCCCTGGGTTTCATGGAGAAATGTTGTGAACATCACAAATGTATTCCCTAGAAGTGTTGCCATATCAATGGCAGCCCATGTGCACTGTTCGTGTTCAGGGACTACACTTGAACTGATGGACTGTAGGACTCCTGCTAAGTCATGAGCCTCTCTGGGCCCTAGTTACTCCATACATAAAACAATACGGTTGGATCTATCTCTGCAACTTCCTGGGATTCTCTCCTCAATAATATATTTTAATGGGAACTTCTGGAGCCTGTGAATCCATCCTGTTAATCTGGCAAAGAGCAAAACCATGTTGTCAAAGTGTTCAGGACAAGCTGCCTTAACTGGGGTTCCCTTTGACATTCACCTTGGGGCAGGCAGCATCACTCCACATTGTTTCTGACCCAGCCCACTGCGCGTATCTCCTGACCTGCAGGTCCCGAAGATGTGAGAGTTGGTGACACCTGCTTTCCTGCCAAGTTATTCCCTCCCCAGCCTTGCTGGGGTCACAGTTTCCCTTGGAGTCCTGGCAAGGTCTAGGTGTGACCAGGTCTTTTGGGGCAGATGATGAAAATGTTATCGTCACCTCCTCATTTCTCAGCAGGCATATCTAGCAGAGGAAATAGCACCACTTCTTTAATTCACAGATATCCTGCTTCAGACAAGTTTGCCCTTTCTTAACCCTGACAGGGTCAGAAGAGTGGGCCAGGGGCCACCAAATGTGGTGGGAAGTAGAGGGATGGGTTTCCTGCCCTGCAGATATGCTTGGCTGGCCTTCATGACTCCCATGGTTCACCCACTGTGCCTGCATTTCCTTACTTTCTGGTTTAATAAGTCTCCCTGGAACTATGAGCCTCTTGCATTTCCAGTAAGTTCCAGTTTTGCCTAGATATCCAAAGTCCACTTTCGTTGATACTAAATCATTCCCATACATCATTCCTGAACAACACCCTTCCCTTTTTTTTTTTTTTTTTTTTTTTTAGTTTCCTTCTGCTCAAAACATGTATCATAGATTTCATCCCAAACTACTACAGGAATACAAATTGGTGTTAATGTCAGATATGATGACAGTCACCAAACAAGCTCATTTTCTGGGTGGTCTTAGAATAAGAGTTTGGGACTGTGGGATCATTGGCTCCTTCCAGGCTTGCACGTTCCTTAGGGTAATCGGGTTCCAAGGATCTTGGAAGAGCTGCTGGGGACAAATGTGTAGAGTCATTACCCACAGAGGGAGAGTGATGTGGCTGTGAGCTTTCTCCTTCCCAAACCCTTGTCCCTGTCCTTGATGTAACTTTGCAGGAATATGTCACCCCTGTATTAGAGCAAAGAATAGTAAGAAGTCGGTGAAGTTGCTACATGAGCTTTTTTAATTCAGTGGAACTAATTTTATCTATTCATCTACTATAATTATTATTATTATTATTATTATTTTGCTTTTTGTTTTTGTTTTGTTTTTGTTTTTGTTTTGAGACAGGGTCTCGCTTTGTAGTTCAGGCTGGCTCTGCGCTCACTATGTAGCCCAGGCAAGCCTCGAACTCAGCAATCCTCCTGTCTCTGCCTCCCGAGTGCTGGGATTACAGGCGTGAGCCACCACGCCCGGCTTTTTTTTTGCTTTTTGAGACAGGGTCTCGCTTTGTAGTTCAGGCTGGCCCTGAGCGCACTATGGTGCCCAGGCAAGCCGCCGCAAACTCAGCAATCCTCCTGTCTCTGCCTCCCGAGTGCTGGGATGACAGGCGTGAGCCACCACGTCAGGCATTGTGGTATGCGGTATTGATTGTTGGTGGGTGTGTCTCCACGCCCAGCATTATATATGGTTACCGGGGATCGAACTCAGGTCCTTGCGCTTGCGAGGCAGGTGCCGGAACCACTGAGCTAACCCTCCAGCCCTCATCTACTATAATTATTGAACACCTACCTATGAAGGCCATGTTCTGCTAGGGATAGACCAGTGAATCAGAAAGTTGTAGACCCCCATGGGCCCTACACTTCATCAGGGGAAGAGAAAATAAATCCAGCTATGAACAAATAAAGACAGGTTAATTTTAAGTAGTTGTAGGTGACATGGAGAAAATGAAAGGGAGAGGAAGAGAGCAAGAGACAAGCTCATGAAGTCAGGGAAGGGCATTCTGGGAAATGAGGTGGAAACTTTGTGAAGAGCAGGAGGAAATTTTCAGACAGTAGGAAGAGCAAGTGCAAAAGCGCCATGTGGAAAATGAGTGTGATGCGTCTGCGGACCCAGCAAGAGAGAAGAGGCTTCACAGAGGTGGCCAAGGGCTGGATCACATCACCCGGTGCTGGGTAAGTAATGCAGAGATTTTTTTATTCTAATGGAAGTCCAAGCAGTAAGTTTTATTTATTTTTTGTTTGTTTTTGGTACCAAGAGATTGATCTTGGAACCTTGCACTTTTAACACAGGAACCAGACAACTGAACTAAATCCCCAGCCCCTGAGGAGTAAGTTTTAAGCAGGGAAAGACGTAGATGTGACTCATGGTCTGGAAGGTCACTGAGGCTATGGTAGAGAGAAGGGATAATGGTGGGGTAACCACAAAAGGAGGAGTCTGTCTAGCAGACTGTGGGCAAAGCCAGACAGTGGGCCACTGCGAGTCAGGTAGTCTGCACAGCTGCACTGAGTCCCAGAAGCCGGTCCTCAAGGACCAGCTGGGAGGCATCACCACAACCCAGAAACACAGCAATTAACGTGCCAGAAGGAAAAGCCAAGCAGACATGGATTCAGCCCAAAACAGGAGTGATTGCTGGGCAATTTCTCCTTGTGCCTTCCTGCTAACAGGTAACTCCTGTAAGCAAGTGGTTGGCTTAGCCCACCTGCTCTTGCATTATGCATGCAAGCCCTCTGCTGCCCTCTGCACAGCCCCATCCCCAGGACTGTGAGCTGCCATTACCAGCGCATTTTTATACTATCAGAGGTATAGAGTGTGGGAATGTTTTTTGAGATGTTTCATGTATAAATTGTTTGATTACTTTGGCATAACTTAGTTACCAACCCCTTTACTATCTAAAGAAATGTATTTATTTATTCACTGGTTTATCCATCCACTCAGTAGACATTTGTTGAATCATTTCTGTGTGCCCTGTCCCATGATAGTAAGGAACTAGAGATACAGAGAAAAGGGCACAGACCATGCCTGTGGGGGGAACGGCCATCTGCAGACTGCACTGTGACTGGCTCTTTGGTGGGCACCCACACCAGTCCAGCTTCGTAGACAACATGGCTAGAATTGTCTCTTATGGTAGGAAGTGAAATTCACATGCCAGATGCAGAGTCAGATGCTACACGCCTAACCTCACCTTTACTTTCTGGTTTTTTTTTTTTTAAGTGGGGATGGAACTCATGGTTTCCAAGTATTGTACCACTGAGCTGTATACCCAGATCTTCTCAATATTTCTTTTCTTTCTACTTCTGTTTTTGTTTTGTTTTGTGACAAGGTTTCATTGTATAGTCTAGGCTGCCCTTGAAGTTACTATATATTATAGGCTAGGCTCAAACTTACACTCCTCTGGCCTCAACTTCCCAAATTCTGGAATAATAAACAGACAATAGGGATTATAGGCCACCACACCCAGCTTTGTTTTTACTCTTCACTTCCTAGGAAGTAGGTATGACTGTTCCTATTTTTATGGATGAGTATGTTGAGACAGGAGAGATCATACTATCAGTGTAATAACAGCCAGTTTGTCACAGAGTTGACTGAAACCAGCCCTGCTTGACTCCGAAATCCATGCTCTTTCCACTCCAAAGTTTAAAGAAGGAGATCAAACTCAGATATAAGGGAAGAACTTGGACACACGCTCAGGCTCTCCTCATGTAAGGAGAAAGATGTGCTGCATAATGACACAAAGGAACCTTAGGGATGACAGAGATTAAACAACAAGAGAATCACGACAGCAACAATAACAAATACAAAGGAACCTCACAGAAAAACACAGCAAGCCGATTTCCTTTACAGAATGAGTCATACCAAAAGAATTTGGAGAAAGACTGGAAAATGGATGTGTTTTTGTGTAATCAAAACTCTTCTGAACTGTTCATTGGAGGCAGCATCCTGCTAGAGGCTGTGTGTTTATCACCTGGATCCCTGAGGGACAGGGGAGGAGAGGTCTCTGAGGATTTGGAATTAAACCAAGCGGTGCCCTGGCCTCTAGGATGAGGAAGAGGAGCTCTCTAGGAAGATGCTTCTCAACCCAGGTACCTGCACCCCAGGGTATAACACGTCAGATATAAGGTGATACAAGAAGCCAGAAACCGAAGAGAGCAGCTTGTTTTAGACGTCCATTTTACTTAAAGACTTGAGCAAACGCAATAACATTATTTCAAGGACAGACATTAATGTATTATGGGAGAGGCATCCAATTTTAAGATAAATACAAGTATTCAATTTTAGTGGACCATTCAAGCTAGGTTTACAGACCCCACAGATCCACAATCCTGGCAGGGTCTATTGAGGCCCTGCATGCAATTTATCTCAAAAGACTAACTAGCCCCTCTCCTCCAACGTTTACTGAGTCTGGTCTAGATTTTATGCCAGGTTCTGTTTAATAAAGTATTAGTCTTGTAGCAGGTCCAAATATATGTTCACACAGCTCCCCAGGATGTAATGTGTAACTGTGCTACATGGGAAGACTGACAGGTACCCAGAGAGGACTGATTAATTGGACCTGTAAGGGAGACTGTTGGGGAAAACTGTATGGGAGAGACTTCTGAGGAGGCAGCGTGCATCCTACCCAGCAGGGACGTGGTACCACTTGGGAGGCAGGGGACAGGCCCAGTGAATAAGCTATTGCGCTCAGGTCACATCAGCCTTGAATGTCGTCCTCAGAATCTCAGAACTTCATACTTGGAGGGATGGTGGAATTGGTGAAAACACAGTGAACCTGTATTATAGAGGGGGGGATTTCTGGAGGCACCAGGGATACCTATCATGGCACCATACCATGGGCAATGACAGATTCCAAGCTCTCATGGAATCCATTTTTTTTTTTGAGACAGGGTCTCGCTTTGTAGTTCAGGCTGGCTCTGAGCTCACTATGTAGCCCAGGCAAGCCTTGAACTCAGCAATCCGCCTTGCTCTGCCTCCCAAGTGCTGGAACGACAGGTGTGAGCCACCAGGCCCAGCTCATGGAATCCATTTTAATGTGTAATTATCTCCACAGTATGGATACATGTGTTGCTATGTCACCATTTTGAGTGATATCCTTAATATACATTTTAATACAACCAATTTCCTTTGTTACCCTATGTGTTTTCTTTTATATATACCTAAATATTATTCTGGGAAAGACATCAAGGAAATCTTAACCTAACACCGAATAGGTTCATGATTTAAAGCCTTTGGACATTTGAAGACATGATATAGGCCATCTTCCCTAGGGCTGGGATCCTGACTCCTCCTATTCCAGTTTTGGGGCCTCTACCAAATTAGTGAACCATTCAGTTTCTTTCACTACAAAATGAGGACAGTAGCAGTCCTTTCCTCAAGAGCTAAATGCAAGAATTAAATCCGCTAACATAAAACTGCAGCAGTGTCCTGCTCTCTGTTCCAGTGGTTTGAGAGTATAGTGCATTTATAACTCGTGAGACCCTTTGGGTTTGCTTATGACAAACTCAGGTGACACTCTTCGCATATACAGATATATAATATATATAGTATATATTATATAGTTGCTTGAACTACATCGTAAGACCTAGCCGCAAAACAAAAACAAACATGTGAAATTAATTCTAGTAAAACATTTTCTTTAACCCAATATATCCAAAGTATTTTCAGATTGTAATCAACATAAAAGTTACGAATGGGGCATAGGAGTAGCTTAATGGTAGAGCATTTGCCTGGAATTTGCAAGGCCCTGGGTCTAAAGTGAGACAAGCAGATAGGTATGGCTTCAATTGGCTGGGAAGAGAGGCATGACCCAACCCCACAGCCTATGTGGAAGTTTTCCTAGATTCCCATGGTCCATGCATGAGATAAAAGGTCAGAGGCCAGAAGAGCTCAGCCCCGTAACTCTCCTCATGACAGCCACCCTCTGTTCCCTGGCATGTGCTTTTTATATTTTCCCTTTGCTTTTACTAGGCCCAAAGTTTGGTCTGCAGTGCCAGTTTCTCCCTTATCTTTCACTTTTACTTTTGCAAATAAACTGCCATGGTTTTGTTTGTTTGTTTGTTTGTTTTGTTTTTTCAGACAGGGTCTCACTTTGTAGTTCAGGCTGGCTCTGAGCTCACTATGTAGCACAAGCAAGCATCAAACTCAGCAGTCCTCCTACCTCTTCCTCTCTGCTGGGATTACAGATGTGAGCCACCACACCCAGCACTGTGGTATGTGGTACTGATTGCTGGTGGATGTGAGTCACCATGCCTGGTATTGTTATATGTGGTTACCAAGGATGGAACCAGGGACCTTGCACTTGGTAGGCAGGTGCTGGAACCACCGAGCTAAATCTACAGCCCTGTTTTACAAAATTCTTTGTTTGAGAGGAAAAGAACCTGGAGACCAAGAGGTTAACACCCCAAACCTGGTAACCAAACCTAAACACCACACACACACACACACACACACACACACACACACAATCACTATAAACACATTTCACATTCTTTCAATATACAGAGTCTTGTGTGTCATATGACATGTCTGTCACACGAAAACTGTACAGGCAAGTCAGAGCCAGGAGCCAGGTAACAAGAAATAGGGACTGTGGGGGGAATCAAGGCTAAGAAGAATGACATACTTGGTCCTGGTCCCGTGATGTAGAAGATGTGTGACTGAATTACTCAGCTTGTGCAGTTCTCCATTCAGAAGTGTGGACAGTAATGCCCGTCCCACAGACTTATTCTACAGGACATTCCTATAGCAGCTTTCATTAAGTTCCAACCAGGCTCCGCATTGGCAAAGGCTGCCTTGGCTCCTGGAGTGGTGAGCAGGGCCCTAGTAGGGATGGTTCTGGGAATCACACAGCTGGAGGAGGCGGAAGGAGGAGTCTGGGCCAATCAGCAGCCTTTGGCAGACTCTGACTGTGGGAGGCAGCCTCCCAGTCTGCCCCAGGCTGGGTCTTCCACGACTGGTGATCACAGTCTGTGGAGCCCGTGCCACATTATGCTAGGGTCAGTCTGTGTAGCCAGGAGTGTACAGCAGAAGTGACAGTGTAGCACTTGTGGGATGAAGCCATAAAAGGACACAGCTAAGTCATCTGCTCATGCTTGCCATCTCTCTCTCCCCAGGATGCCTCGCTCTGGGAGGAGGGAGCTGTCCTGTCAGGAAAACACTCCGGAGGCCTGAGGGGTGACCCAAAGAAGAGTTGAGGTCTCCAGCAAGCAGCCAGCCGAAGGCTGGAGTACGGCAACACTGTGTGAACAAGCTTAGAGACCAGTGCCCTGAGGGCAGCCCTCCCTGGCCCTAACCACGCAGTTTGGACAGTGGAATACAAGTCAGGTGAGTCGCCCTCTGTCCTCCTCCTTGGTCTTCCCCCTCTACCTCAACTCCTGATGCCCACATGTCCTTCTGAGGGCTGCATGCCCACCTCTCCACCTTCAGGCCTCCTCTCCCTCTGGTTCTACTAGACAAAGGGCTGCAAGGTGACCCCAGGCCCTGTGGCCTCCAGGGGGCTCCAGGTATCAGAGAAGCCTGTAGGACTTTGACTCCTGTGCTCCGTTCCACAGAGGGCCAGGTGCACTGCAGCCTGGTGTGCTTTCCAGCTCCTTCCTAAAGCCAGGTAAGCCTGGCTGGCAGATCCCTCATTACCAGGAAGTCCACGTCCATCGAGGACTGGGGAGCTGCTTGTGGATCTCCACTGGAAATACAGAGTCCTGGGAAATGGACACTTGCTTGGAAACATATGAGACGTTATTTTGTGCCATGGCCACCACCACCCTCCTCTGCAGCTCTCTTGCACCTCTTCCTGTCCATTTGAAGCTGTCCCTTTGACCAAAGACTCCCTCTCCCTTCCCTAAAGTGACTCGTCAACTATCAGTGGCACCATCAAGACACAGACAACACCCACGAAGCAACAGGGGACACCCCCATCTCCACCCCAGGTCTGTCTAGGTGTCTGCTGTCCGTTATTTACACTGTCACCCCTTTGTTTCATTGTCCCCGATGTTTCTGCCTGGCTGGCAGGCAGGGGCAGCACAAGGCAGGCAGGCAGGCTGCAGTCCTGTTCACTGCCTTCCAGACCGTTTCTATTCCTGCAGGGGAGGAGGTGGTGCAAGAATGTAAAGGTCGGCAGAAATGGAGTTGCACAGGATCCTGGATGGGGACCCCAGCCTCCTGTGAAATATCCCAAGGATCTCTGACAAGGATCCTGTTTACCACAGCATTGCTGAAAGATTAAAGAACAGACAGAACAAGACGTTCAATGTAAGCCGAGTCTTGGGTCCTGATGAGAGCTGAGGCAAAAACCCCCAAGCATGCCCAGCCTTTAATGAACAGTCACTAAAAGGAGTAGGGAGCTGGGGAGCTTTGAGGTTATCTAGTGCATTACTGATGAACACCTGGCATGAGGGCACCCAGCTGGCTGCTAGGGGGTGGGTACTGCCGATCTTGCCAGGGTAGAACATATAACTCAGCAGGACCCTAATCCTTCACAGACCAGGACTGAGGCCTCAAGGACAGCCATTAGCAAAGGAGTAATACTGACCCAACTCTGCTATCTGACATGCCCATCTGAGTCACACAAGGCTTTCTTCTGACTGTTGATATAAAACAATATAGCTGAATGAGGGAAGGCAAGAATCTTGCGCCACTCATAGCTCACTAGATTGGGCAGGGATGTCTGCTACACAGTCTCTGCTGGAGACGGATGCCTCAGGGCTGGCCCGGCAGGCTATACTGGGAGGGGTGGTCCTGAAGTCTTGAATGGGAGGCAGGGAGCCGCTGCCACCCTGCTGCCCCCAGGGAGGAGGGGGTAGTGCGCTGCCACAGGCTGATTGGCCCTTGTCCTTGGAAGTGGAGCTGCAGGGGCAGGATCGAGGAGGAAGTCAGCACTGGCTCCTCCTTGCTAGGGTTTATTCTGAATCTGAGCTCTCCCCTTTTTTTTTTTTGAGACAGGGTCTTGCTTTGTAGTTCAGGCTGGCCCTGAGCTCACTCTGTAGTCCTGGCAAGCCTCAAACTCAGCAATCCTCCTGCCTCTGCCTCCCGAGTGCTGGGATGACAGGCTTGAGCCACCATGCCAGGCACTGCAGTATGTGGTATTGATTGCTGGTGGGCGTGAGCCTCCACGCCCAGCATTGTATGTGGTTACCAGGGATCTAACTCAGGACTTTGCATTTGCAAGGCAGGCGCCTGAACCACTGAGCTAACCCTCTGGCCCAGGTCTCCCTTTCTTTTGGGCCTAGTGCTTCAGGAGCAAAAATGTGGCCAACTGGTACCTTGGGGAGTCCATGATGTATGTTTAGATGCCCAAGACTTCAGTCTTCCTGTGCTTGGAAGGATTCAAGAGGATAATCAGGAAAAAAGTGCACGCTGACTGGGCCAGGTGCTGTATGATCTGGTTTAGATCTGCTTGTGCAGCTGTGGTGGAAGCGCTCAGATTAGGTTTTATCAATGGAGAGGAAATGGGAACAGGAGTACCTACTTGCCTGGATCCAGTGCACCAGTGCACCACCTCTTCCACTAGGAAGAGGTGTGAACCACAACTAACTCGTACAGTATAATAGCCAGGCTCCAAACATACACCTGCAGGCCTTGGTATGGTGTTTTGTGAGCAGTTTACCACTGTGTACCACCACCTAACGCCACTTTCTGTCCAGGATAGAACTTCCGCACCCCAAAATCAGTGATCTTGATATTTCCTGGGAGTCCAATACGTTATCAGGTCTGAAGTCTGCACGGG
>PVIC010045445.1:0-14625 GCA_004025085.1 Thryonomys swinderianus
TTTTTTTTTTCTTTCCCCATAGACTTTCAGAGTTTTCTTACTTTCAGGAATGACCATGTGTTTCAGACTCATTGTTTCATACAGCTGTTTGTCTCTTCTTCGATCTTTTCAGTGGTTTTCACTATTTTCTTTTTTGAGTTTTTTGGAAATTCACCTGCTTTAGCCTCTGTGCAGTTTGTTTGGGGGAGTTGTGACGTTTTGGGGGCATCTTGTTATGGTTTGAATCTAAGCAACTCCTCTAACGCCTCACGTGTCTGGAAGGTGCCTAGAGCAGTGGTGCTGTGCTCATCAGTGGTGAATTCCGGCTGCCTCGCTGTCGGGTCTGCTTGGAGGCAGGTCACTGGCACGTGTGTGACCGGAAGGGTGTGTTCTTGTCTCGAGCTTTTCCCTTCTGTCTCTGCTTCCTGGCTGCTCTGGAGTGAGCACCCCCCTTTCACCCCCCTTTTCCTCTGGGCCATTTCTACGGAGGGGCCAGCCAGCCCCGGAAAGAGCTCACTGAAGGAAACCCTGGGAGCCGAGTAAACTTCACCTCCTTTAAGTCGCAGGTGCTGGGTATCGTGTCCAGCAGTAAGAAAGTTGACAACTGTAATTGTTTTCTCATATTTTCGTGTGGGAGGCTGTAGATATGTTGGGATAGAAAGCCCTGCCATTGTGGTAGAGATATCTTTAGTAAGTGGATTTCTTCCTGTGTAATGTCCTTAGCTTTCAGAAAGATTCAGTGTCCAGCACCTATGGGGCCCATTCAGAGCACTAGAGTTTGTCCCTAGCCCTGCTTTGTGCCGAGGTCACTTGAAATGTTCCATGATGGGGCAGACACTAACCCAGCAGTGACCGGCGTCTCTGTTTCTTAGGCAGAATCACCCTCGTTATCAGTGTGCTGAGTAGCTGGACTTCAGAGGGATGTTAGAGCATGCAGGCAGCATGGACTGGTTTTTGTTTTGTTTCCACTTTTCACCCAGGCATTGTGGCACAGGGTCACCGCTCCCTTGTGTTTTGTGTTTTCTTACTTCTAACTACATGCTACTCACTGTCCTTGGAATATTATTTGAAAGATTTCATATTCTTTGAGGTCTAGGGTAATGATGTCTCTTCCTCATAGGATTTATGTTTGCTTCTTCCCATCCTCTCAGGATCTTTTAATCTGGGATGTCCCTAAGGCTGCCTCACAGTTTGAAGTTCTCTGGCTAATTTAAGTGGTACCAACCCATACTGCAAATTTGAGTCAGAAGTAATTCCAAAATTTCCTCCTTGGTTTTCTTTTTTCTTTTGTTTTTCTGTTCAGCACCATGACAAGTTTTATTGTGGCTTGCTAGGGTTGGTGATGGAGTGGCCAGCTTAAACTTTGACTGCTAGCCTGAGGTAGAGAAGTTCTCCTATTATGCTTTCTCTCTTGAACAGGCATGCAGTAATCAGTGACTTCTGTCTCACTGCCCAGCTGGCACCAAAACTGAAGCCCCATATTTTTTGGATCAGCAAGTGCCTTAAGGGTACAAGTGACCATGGTGTTATAGTGCCTTAACTTTCTTCTCTGGTGCTTTATTTCCTTTAGGGTTTGGCCTGGTAATTGCTTCCTATCTTGACAGTTCTTTAATACTTTTTAAAGAGATTAGGTTTTTTGCTCACATAAGCCTTTCAGCTGTGTTTATGTGACTGGTTGCTTTAACTGTTATTTGCCGTTACTAGCAATAGAAGTCCTCTTTAGTTTTAGAAAAGTTGTTGTGGTCCTTATTTGAGATGGAGGCTCAACACAAATATTTTTCATGCTTTTAATCAGAATTGATCTGTCCAACCCCTGCGAAAGCAGAACATAAAGATTTTTCTACTCAGTATTTACCAACCTGGTGACTGAAAGGAGAAAAATGGCTTTGTTATGTACAGACAGCTCAAGTATGGTGTTAGAGTATGTAACTGATCTCTGTTCCTGCTTTTTATTACTGAATTCTGTTGTGACAGCCATCCAATAGAATTACAAGGCTGCATTTGACATTTTAGTAAAAGGTGGACGTGAAGTGTTTGACGAGTAGCTGCCTGTGAGGATGTGCGCGCCAGCGATCAGAGTCGAAAGGACTCAGTGGAGCAGGGCCACATGAGCTCGCTGGGCACTTGCTTCCGGAGTTGCCACCTCCCTGATGGCCAGTAGAGAGTGACGAAAGCGCTGGTCCCCTTCTTTACTGATGTCAGTGGCAGGGTAGTGAGTAAACCTATATTTGTTCTTGTTTGAGTAGCTGGCTGTATTGAAAGGATTCTGTACATTTTCTGTGAAGGGAAGTCTGAATCTCAGTAGTATTATTTCATGGTTAACAAATAAGATCAAGTTTTACTAATGTGTGAAAATTAAGTTGTTAGCATTTCAGGAGGTGTATGTAAAACCTATCAATTTTCTGATCTTTAGAGTCTGGAAATGAATTATACCCTTCTAAATTCACACATGCAATGAGTTTGAACTCATATTTGGAGACTGAGAATCTTTTGATATCTGTAAATTTTTGCAAAGACTTTCTTATGGGCTAGTTACATTCAAATGGTTTCTTCATAAGGATGGAATAATATGTATATTTCATTTTCTTGGGTTGACTAATCCAGATACGCGATGACTTTTCATAATACCCAAATTTCTAGGCTTTGTAAAGTATGCTTGTCATACTTGACACAAATTAATCAGTCTGTACATTGTATATATACAAACAAGTCTAAGCTTATTCTCTACTAAACAACTTCCTTAAAAACAGCAACTCATGACATTGCATAATAAATTCTAGGTAAATGTATGGTGCCTAAAAATATAGAAATTATCATAGGTGCTAGATTTCAAGTGACACAGACTTACTTCAATAAGTCTTAATCAAAATAATTTGGGGCCAGAGATTTAGCTCAGTGGTTCTGGCGCCTGCCTCACAAGCGCAAGGTCCTGGTTCAATCCCAGTAACCACATAGAATGCTGGGCGTGGAGACACGCCCACCAACAATCAACCACGCCTACCACAATGCCGGACGTGGTGGCTCACTTCTGTCATCCCAGCACTCGGGAGGCAGAGACAGGAGGATTGCTGAGTTCGGGGCGGCTTGCCTGGGCTACATAGTGAGCTCAGAGCCAGCCTGAACTACAAAGCGAGACCCTGTCTCAAAAAAATATATAATAATAATTTGGTCTATTTAGTTAGGCTACTACAGTGGCTCATTGTATCAAAAGATGAGCCGTAGACACCTGCCATGACTCACTTGTAATTATCTGATCTCCCATCCACCCATGCATCCATCCCCCCTTCTCTCTGCTTTTGTTTGCTTGGCTTTGTTCTGCAGAAAGACTGTTCTATGTGGTTGGAAAGATGACTGGAAGTAGTTTTAAATTCTTTTTTAGCCCGGCATGTCCAAAGAAAGAATTTCTCTTTCCTGATGTTCATCTGTCATTCAATGGAAGGGTCCTAACTGCCATTTTTAGGGTCACATGTTCACTCCCATGGTTACTTAGGGAACAGAATACTCTGATGGTCATGTCTGCCTCCCCTTCTGCACAGATCAGCAGAATCTTATCAGGAGGAGAAGGAAGGGGAGAAGATTCCATCAGATAGTCAAAGTAAATCCTCCAGAAATACGTATTGTTAGAAAGGATTAAAAGTCATTAACTAGTATTTCTGGGAACACATTCCTGAATTCAAATACATAGAGTTCTATAAAGTTGAGAAAATTATCTACTAACTTCATTCTAGGTATACAAAAATATATTTTTCTCATGTTAGAAAATTCCATAGATTAGAAAAACTGTCGCAGCAATTATTAAAAAGATAATTCATTTAGGGCTTGTTGAAAGTGTTAGGAAAATAAATGAATGTACAGTGGTTTCCTTTGTTTGTTTTTTTTTTAAATTGATTTTTTTGTACATTTTATATATACATCATGATCACAATCGACATGGAGAATTTGTGCCCAGTACATGGCATGACTTAATTCTCATTTTTCCTTTGTTTAGTTTCCTTCACAAAGAAGTCAGAAAGAAGTGGTAGAGTATAGCTTGCTTATTTATTTGCTTGTTTATAATGATTATATAAATATGAATAGACCTTTATTTACTAATGATTGGATTGAAAGTAAGAAATTTTAGTTAGTAATGAATGGTGATTTCAGTATTTCCTCTTCATTGTGGATTTCATTTTCAATGAAAAAGTTATGAATCACCATTCATGAGAAGCTTATAAAATAGATTACATTGACTGGTTGTGTGTGTGTGTTCATAAGCATATATTTGTGCATGCTGAAGCAAATACTCCAAATGAGCACTCATAATGTATAATAGCTGTAGAAACCAAAGCACTCTCACTATGTTCCTGAAAGCTTCCCAGCTTTTCAGAATTTGCTGGTGACAGAATCAGTGGCATATAAAACAGAAGTTATTATATTTTTTTAAGGGAAACATGACTTTCAAATGGCTTGTCTGCGCTGTTTAAATGAGCATATTTGAGAAATTGAACAAGAAGATCAAAAACTGCCTTTGCCAGTTATGGCCTGGATGCCTATTCCAGTTTCTCATGCCATGGTAATGCATTGCAGATAATAGATGGACTGCAGTTATTTATAAAGAATTCATTTTGTCAAGAGACTATGATCACAGCACATATCTCAAATGGTACTGAGTCAAAGTATGTTAATTGGCTCAGCTAACTCCAAAATTCCCAGCGGGGTCTAAGGATTCAAATGGTGCCATCAGAACTCAGTCCATTGGCACTGCTTTCATTTGTGTGGCTTCATACCATTTTCAAGACTTCTGCTTCCAGGGAAGATCAGTAGTCTAGGATTAAACTAGAGAATGTTGAGAGAATCTCAGTTAGTATTAATTTTCAGATTTTTTTGTTAGTTTTGGTTCTTCAGGTGAGAAGATCCTTGGAGAAAGGCCCTTCCTTGCTGGATAGACCAATAAAATAATGTTTCTTTTTGGCAGTAGAAGTTCTGCAAGTAGATATTCAGTATTAATACATGAAGTATCCATCTCAATAAATATAACTCAATTTGACACCTAAAATGAAGCAAGGTGGCAGGAATGGATTACCCAAGTTAATTAAAAATACCAGAGTAGTATTTCATTGTGTGTTAAAAACCACATTTTCTTTATCATTAACCTGTCAGTGGACATATAGACTATTTACAAGATTTAGCTATTATGAATTGTGCTGTTGTAAACATGACTATGCATGGATCACTGTAATATGATGTCTTACTCTTTCAGGAAGATATTTAGAAGGGGACTAGCTGAGTCAAATGAAATTTCTAATTTCAGCTTTTTGAGGAATCTCAATACTGATTTCCAAATTGATTGTATTAGTTTGCATTCCTATCTGCAGAGTAGGATTCCTTTTTTTCCCCAAAAGCTTGCCAGCAATTGTTATTATTTGAATTCTTGATGGGGGCCATTCTTTCTAGGGGAAAGTGGAATTTCTCTGCATTTTGAGACCATAGTGTTAAGTGAAATGAACAGACACACAAACTTATATGAAAAGTCCAAAATACAAAGAACAAAATAAAAGATCAAGTGGAGCCTTGGTTCATGAAAGCTTTGGTTTGCAAACAACTTTGGTTTGCAAACAGAAGTGATTGGCAAAATTTTGTTTTTCTTTCCAAACTCTGTGTCAGATGACAAACATGACCTCAGCTATCTTTTCTGCTCAAGCACAAATGTAGCCATCTTTTCCAATATCTTGTAACAAGTTAAGTCTGTGATCTGAGGTATGCTATAGATGATAGGGAGTTGGGAAGTAGATCTTCCTAAAAGAGGAAAGAGATCAAGAGATGGCGGTGGGGGTAAAGAGAGAACGGACAGAGAAGAGAGAAAAGCTAGATAAAAAAGGAACTAAGTTGTATGATGTAAAGGTGTACCAGCTCCAAACAAGGAATGTAAACAATATGTAATGCAAACATATACTAATAAAAAACAGTATTTCTCTGAGTGTATTTCTACTAATCCTGGACATTATTTGTATTATTTTTCATTTTATCTTAAAATTTAAAAAAATATATTTTCTACTGGGTCATTCTTTAGACACAGATTAGGGTTCCTGCTCTTATGCCAGCTTCACTTCATAACTGGGGATTTTTGCGTTGAACGATGGTACACTTGGGTAATTAGGCGCCTCTTTTTGCTGAGGATAACTAGAAAGGCTGGACAAATTATAAACGAAACTTCCTTCGTGGCCCTAGAAGATGGTGATTAATTACCACATCAAGTCTAGGGGAGTGCAGAACCCCAGGGAAATGAGCCCCAATCTTGGAACCACTTATTTCCCTGATAACAAGTACAGATGTCAGGGGAAAGCTGAGATCACTAAGGGGACAGGCAGCCTCTGTGGGCTAAGACGATAGATGATCAGGGCCTGCCTGCCAAGGATAGAGGGAACCCAGTGAATCTCTTTTGATAGAAGTCAAGAGAATTGAACAGTTCATACAAATAGAGTCCAAATAGAAATATGAAGATATTCAGCCTCATGATTAGTCAGGGAAATGCTATTAAAACCATAATAAGCTAGCAAGGACATATCTCCCAGATAATTAAAATAAGATTATTAATATGGTATCAAGTGTTTGAAAGATTTGGAGGTAACTAGATCTCTCAAATAATGCTGGTATGAATGTAAATACATACATCCACTTGGGAAACTGTTAAGAATCTTCCGGTGTAGTTTAAGGTAGGCGTACTGTGAAGTAGGTTTACTGTGCCCCAGTTACTAACTTAGCAACTTACATGAAATAGGTTTATTGACTACAGTTAGGCCTGATGGGACCATGAAAGCCTAGGATTCATTGCAAGCCAGCCCCTCAAGGTTCAGGAAAGCGTCCCAGGGCAAATTGAGCCTCATTTTGCATTATGCCGAGGGACCTTTCTTATCTCAGGATGTTGCTTCCCAGCACATTCTATAGTTATTCTTCAGAACTACAAGGCAATAAAGTGTTGAGAACTGAGAGTCAGTCCAAGGCCACCCAAAGACCTGTCCTGGACATTTATTATGATCTAGCAATTCCTCTCTGCTTTCCTTTGTGCATGGAGAGACATTTACAAAAACATTTATGACATCGGTTTTCGTGCTAGCTTCAAATTGGAAATAACTGACATGTTAATCAATTGTAGAATGGGTAAATAAATTGCAGTATATTCAAACAGTGGCTTATTATACATAACTTAAAATGAATGGACTATAGCTATATTCAACAAAGTAGGTGCATTAATTAGAATAACAGAAGCTAGACACAGAAGAGTACATACTGTGAAATTCCATCCTTCTAAATATTAAACACCAGATAAAACTGTATATCCAGAAGTGCATGTGTGAATTATAAAAAAGTGAGGAAAATACTTTTTACAAAAGTAAAAAGGATAGTGATTGTCTTTAGTGGTGACAGATGTCTTAGTGACGGGAGGGAGCACGAGGGGGACTTCCTGGGGTGCTGGCAGTTTTGTTTTTTAATCTGTGTCTTAGTTCTTTTTCTCATTGCTGAGAGAAATAAACCAACACTCAAAGTTAAAGGAGGAAAGATTTATTTTGGCTCAGTTTGTAGATGTTTCAATTGATAGTCAGCTGACTCCAAAGCAGGGCTGGCATGGCAGAGGGGCATCGTAGAGGAGAAACAGTTCATGGTGGGCAGAGGCCAGCGAAGTAGAAGGCAACAAGCAGCAAAATAGTAAACAAGAAGCCTACTTTCTAACCTACTTTCTTATATCCAGGATACACACCCTTAGGGTGGGTAGCACTCACATCCAGGGTAGCCCTTCATTATCTGCTCTCAGAACTATGCCAAATCAGTCAGTGAACTAATTTAGTAATCACACACCTTTGGTCCCAGCACCATAGACTCTAGATCCACCCACTTCTGGAAAGCCATACCTATGGCCCCATGAGGCTTGGGGGGACATTAGATATAAGCCATAACAACCTAGGTGATTTTTTTTAAGTGTTTTTGAGACAAGGTTTTGCTATGAATTCCAGACTGGCCTTAAACTTACTGTATGGCCCAGGCTAGTCTCCAACTGGGGGCACTTGTCCTACCTCAGCCTCTGGAATCCTGAAATTACAGGTGTGCCCCATCCCCTCCCACCCCCTGCCTTTTTTTTTTTTTTGAGACAGGGTCTCACTTTGTAGTTCAGACTGGCCCTGAGCTCACTATGTAGGCCAGGCAAGCCGCTGCAAACTCAGCAATCCTCCTGTCTCTGCCTCCCGAGTGCTGGCATTACAGGTGTGAGCCACCACGCCTGGCACTGTGGTATGTGGTATTGATTGCTGGTGGGCGTGAGTCACCACGCCCAGCATTCTATGTGGTTACTGGGATCAAACTCAGGACCTTGCGCTTGCGAGGCAGGTGCCGGAACCACTGAGCTAAATCCCCGGCCCCACCCCCTGCCTTTTAAACTGAGTGATTACCTCACAGGTGTGTGCTTTGTCATATAGTTCATTAAGCCATACATTTGTGAGGTGCTTTTCTTTATGACTATTATATTTCCCAATAAAATCATTTTAAAATGATACCACTTTTTATATTTTATATAAAATGATACCTCATTGAAACTAAAATCAGAATTTATCACTTAATCAAATTGTAGTAGTGCTTTTCATTTAGAGATATGAACCAAGCTGGATGTGGGCAGATACGCAGAAAAGATTGACATCCAGTTAGACTTCTGAGCACTTATTACCATATGCCAGTAGTTGTATTATTAAGTTTCATTTTCATTTCTCCAATGCAGTATGATTTATTTATATTTATACTGTTTAACTAATACAGCACTTTGCATGTAGTGGATGCTCTATATGGGCCAAGATTGTCTAGAGATATGAAATTAATAGCTTATCTATCTTTATATCTGTAGCTATATCTGGAATGAGAATGAATACTATTCCATTCAGTGCTATTGACTTTAGAGGATTATGAGAGTTGAGAAGTCCTACAATCTGACATTTGCAAGCTAAGAACCCAGAAAAGTCCGTGGTGTCGTTTGAAGACCTGAGCGCTGGAGAGCTGGTGGGGTGTAGATTCTAGCTGACATATGAGAGCTGGAAAACTAGGAGCACCAAGGGCAGAAGACTGATGGCCTAGTTTAAGCAGTCAGACAGTAAGGGTGAATTCTCTCTTCCTCCATCTTTCTATTCTATTTGTTTATGCCTTCAGTGACCTGTGTGCCGCCCACTAACATTGAAGAGGGAAATCCACTTCACTTTATACAGTCCACCATTCAAACACTAATCTCTTCCAGAAACATCCTCTTAGACACATTAAAATCCTCTGACATGTAAAATTAACTATCTGACCTACTACTTATGAAATTGAAAGGTAAGATCATTGCATTTCCATGTGAGAAAATTAATCTATTTTGGAACTAAAGTAACTGTAGGTGCTTGGTGTCAATCATGAAAATGATGTGAATTGGGGCTCCCTGATCACAATAACCGCTTTTTACCTCCAACAGTCTCTTTGCTCCTGTTGTTACCTTCTTTCCCCACAGTTCTTAGTTAACTATTTGGCTTTCTTCCTCCCTATGTCAGGCTTGGAAGCTTCTACAATTTGAACAAATTTCCAGCGCTTGATATTTTCCTACAGAGAAGCAGTTCTTTTTGTAATTTGTGACCCTGGAAAAGTTACTTTCCTCATCCAAATTTCCCTTTTCTTCAACCTGGGTCAAATAAGAGCACTTTTTTTCTGAAATTTGTCTGTCTTTGATCTACCTCAGATATAAAAAGTCAAATCCTGCACAGTCACATTGTTTTCAAGAAGTACTTCAATGGAAAGAGAGCAGAGGCCAATATGAAATCTATGAAATCTGAAATAATCCAATTTAGAAAAGATCAAACAAATACAAAACCAAGGGGCATTACAGGTTTAGAGATGGTAAAAAATGAGAAAATGAATCAGAATTATAAAAGGAAAATTAATCTTTTTGTTCAGCCAGTTCCTAGAGAGCCCCCTACTGACAACCAAAGACATGTTGCTTTGGCTTGAGTATTTTCCTTTTAAAAGAATTTGATATGTCCCCACTACAAGGGTCGTCAGTATCCCATAGTATAACAACCCTTGCCATCTCTACAATAGTAGCAGAAGTTGAAGATGTATGTACAGGTCTTACATTCACGTTTACTTCCAACAAGCAAGGTTAATTGAGTGGAATTTCTTTGTTGTCAGTTTTTATTGTTGTGTTTTGTTTTAATTAAACTGTATGCTAATGACAGCACCAAAGATAATTATACTTCAGGCAATATGCAAAGTAAATTTCTTTAATCTTCATAATAAAGGTATAAAGTGATTGTGATAAATGGTTTCCAAGAAAGCTTTGAGATAGCTGCATCCCTGCCACTTCCCACGTTGAGCTGGGATGATCTGTGTGACCAGTAGATGCTATATACTTGACAGCATGTGGCTTCTGGGTCAAAAAGGACATCATAGCTTTTCCTGTGTCCTCCTGGCTGCCTTTTCTGGAAGCACCCAATTTTCATGTTTGGACACTCAAGCAGCTCTGCTGAGAGGTTTGTGCAGAAAAACGGAAGCCTCCCACCAATAGCCAGGTCAAACTTCCTAGCCTTGTGAGTGAGCCATTTTGAAAGTGTTTTTTCTAACCCTTGTCAACCCTTTAGATGACTGCAACCCCCCATCTTTGATTACAGCCTCAGAGAAATTCCAAGCCAGAATCACCCAGCCAAGCTTCTTACAAATATTTCCAAATGGAAACAAAGCTTATGTGTTTAGGGGGCGGAGGGTTGTAGGGTGGGTAGGGGAACAAGAAAAAATGAGAAATTGTGTCATATACTGGTACAAATTCCCAATATTGAGTGTGATCACGATGTGTATATACAATGTGTCAATAAAGATTAAACAATTTTTAAATGGAAAAAATAAGTAATAATCAACATTGTTTATTACAGTTTTATTATTACTTCATCAGCAATTAATTTTGGGGGTAATTTGTTATGTGACAGTTGATGATTATTAGAATAGGCTTCTTGTTGTTATTTTTGACCACTATTTAGATGAGGAAACTGAGCCCCAGGAAGATTATAACCCAGTTCTGAAAGAAAATAAGACACTTTTTCAGGATTTTGGTTTATTATTGCTGACAGTTATTTTCTGAAAGGAAACCCAATTTTTAAAAGATTGATTTTATTGTTATATTTTATGTATACATTATGATCACATTTGATATTGAGCATTTGTACCAGTACATGGCATATCTTAATTCTCATTTTTCCATTCTTCTTGTCTCCCTACAACCCTCACCCCCTACATACATAAGCTTTGTTTCCTTTTTCTAACCATCAAATTTTTGCTTCTCCTTCTTTGCTTTACCCCTACCTCCCCCTTTTCCTTTTTCCTTTTGAGCATTTTCTTCCTATTTTACAACACCTATCATATATTTTAAAATTCATTTACACCTTCAGGGAAACCAATGTTTTTTAACATAGAAGAAAATACTTTAATCAATCAAAGCTTATTTAAATGTGCTTAAAAGTATATGGTCCAATGAAATGCATATGTAAATACGAAACTCAGTTCTTGCACTGAAGTTCTTTGAGATTTGTTTATGTCTTAAAACCTTGTTCCCTGGTTATTTTAACCAGGATTTTCACTTTTCTGAGATATAACTGGGAGCAAATAAGCCCATTTTTGCTTGGATTTTCTGCAAAAAGGGAGGGGATTTGAAATGGAAGGTGGCTGAAGAAAAATACAAGGAAATAAGTTTTTGAGACATTTAGGATGAAGAGAGCACAGAGATGGGGATGAGGTGTGATTATGGTGATCATAATAATTATGGGGACATGTGTGCATCCCTGTAGCAGCTGGAGACATTCACTGATTTAATAATATACATCTTGCAATTCTATTTTACCAGGCATCAATCTACTCTCAATTTGAACTTCGTTTAGACCCAGCTCCCTTGTGAGTTCCTATAGTTGAACAGAGCACAAACTTCCTACAGAAAATGACTTTTTCATTTGAGTATCCACTCCTAAACATTTTTAAAAGCCCACGGTTGCAAATCTGTAACAGCAGAGCTTTCTTTAATGGCAAATTCCATCCTACCTATATCTCCTCCCTAATTGTTGGTTGAGAGTCCATTTTCCTCTTTTCAGTATCCTCTGAAAGAAGGCATCAGGTCATAGATAGCGAACATTTAATTAACCTGGACTCTGTTAAATAGAAACATCAGAAGAATTTAAAGCTTGACATTTAAATTAAGAAAACAACAGAGTGAAATAGTTCCTCTGAGAAATATTTTGGCCTAAAGTAAATTCTGTTTAATGAGCACAATTTAATATTCATTGAATCAAACAATTGTTCACTGAGCCCCTTCCATAAGTCAATGACACATGGCCCCTACAGTCAAGAAGCTTATGTTCTGGAGGTGGAGTTAGCCTCATAAGCACATAACTGTAGTACAGTGCACTTGGTACATTCAATAATAGTGGTATAAGCAAAGGGCTGAGTTATTGGCATTGCTTAATGCAGCAGAGAAAGCCTTGCTTCTGGGGACTCTTGAAATGGGTTTATTAAGATGAATAGAAGTTTTCTAGGAGATGGGAAAATGAGTATATAGTAAGGGAGGATGGGCCTCTATAAAAATATAGAGATATAAAACAGCCTGTCATATTTGAGGACCTTGTAAAAGCATTTTGTGGATTGATTGATTAATTAAACAAACACAAAGTGTGATCAAAAACACAGTGAATGTTGAAATTTTTAAAAAATGCAATACAGTAAAAGACAAGTTGCCATTAATCTCCCTCGGAATGTTCCCCTTAGCTTCTTATCATTCTTATCACTTTCTGAAACAGTTCTGGAAGGCCTCCTTTGGGAGTGATTTAGTTTTTGATGTCCTCAATCAAAGAAGTTTGATATATTACTTTTAATACCTTGAACATATTCAAAATAGTTGCCTTTCATAGTCTTTTTAACTTTGAGAAGAGCCAGAAGTCAAATGGTGCCAAATCTAGTTAGTAATGTGAATGAAGACACAGTGTAATGTTTTCATGGTCCCCCTTTCTGTTTGATGGTTCGATAGCACTCAGCAGCAGCATTCATCATCTTTTTATTTTATTTATTTTATTTTATTTTTTGTAATCACATCTCCTAAAGATGGGAAACAAGACTTCAGAGCTTCTTCAGGAAGTGGCAGGAGTGATGGTTTAAGTGGTGGAAATGAGGGAGAGTGTTCTGAGGTGGGTAAATGGTGATGTGACTTGTACTGTCATGAATTTTCTTAAATGTAAATGTTTGCTGTACTTTTGATCCCACTTCATATGTATGAGGTCCTGCAGTGGGTACTGGGGATACAGTAATGGAAAAGTTACTGTCTAGTGGGGAAGGGAGATGAATTTAAAACCCCTGCTGGGGCTGGTGGGCCTAAGGGTGTGTGATATCATATGGGGACACCCTTGGGGAGTCAGGCTTTCTAAAAGAAGTGGCATCTTAATCCCGGAAGGTTATAGCTGATTCCAGAAGAACTAATGAGAGTTCACTGTGGTGGAGGGAAGGGGAGGTGTGTGAGCTCACGATACGTTGTGGTTTCTAAGTGGAGCGTAAAGTTCAGGAAGGACAGGGTTCTGGGGCAAATATCTCACTAAGGAGCATGAAGAGTGTTTGGAATACGGATATTAGGCAAGGAAATGGCATGACCAAGGTTGTCCTTTAGAAAGGTCACAGTGGCTGCAGTGTGGGGCGAAGCAATTCTAGCATCATGGAGGTCAGTTAAATTGTCACACTCATCCAGATAAAGTGTGATAGTGTTGTTGAAAAAACAGGCAAGGAGATGGTGTCACAAGCTAGGGGCAGAATGATGTGATTAAGAACATAGACTCCGAGACCAGAGTGATAGGTTCTACAAGTCACTTCTTTCTTTTCCTAGTATGTGAACTGGGGGGTATTACTTACCTTCTCTGTGTCCTAGATCCTCTATCTGTTAGATGGGGAAGTAACAGCACTTTCATTTGGGGTTGTTGGGATTGTATGTATGTATATTTCACACTTGGAACACTGATGTTAAAGGAAGCATTTAACAAATATTTGGTTGATTCGATGAGTCAGAGGAGAAAGATGGTACCTGAACATGGAGCACAGACAGTTGTTTAAATGATAAAACCATTCCAAGAGGGAGTACAGAAGAGGGGAGCTTTGTGGGGAGCTCTGGGCCTGAGGTGCCTATAGACATGTGGAGATAACTGCTAGAGAGTTGAGTCATGGAGCCGGAATTCAGAGGGGGTTTGGGTGGAGTGAATCATCTAGAACCGAGAGAAGAGAAATGAAGAGGGGAGGTGAAATATCTACTGCAAAGGGCGGACTAGGGAAGCACTGGGTGGCACAGGGAACAGTGCAGGCTGGAGACTGGATTAGCAGTGAGAAGAGTCTGGGCTGCCGTGTGGTTCCCTCCAGCAGTCTGCACACTGGGCAGGGGAGAGAAGAACCGACCAGTCGGCTGACCCCGCACTGGAGTTTCCCTGACCTTGACAATATTCTTGCAAAGACACTCGGTGACGATGTTTACTGTGAGGTGTAAGTTGGGAGGAGGAGAATGAAGAGGTGAGAAAGCAGGGAAAGGAAGAAGGGCGTGAGATGAATGGGAGGGAGGAGGCTGAAGCCAGGAGAAGTGGAGACCCAGGGAGACAG
>PVIC010045446.1:0-14628 GCA_004025085.1 Thryonomys swinderianus
AAGTGTAGCTTAGATATAAATCAATGCTGTAACCGTTCCAATCACTGCACAGGTGAAGCCCCAGGCTAAAATCAAAAGTCCTATGAGAAGAATGTCATTCTTGTGCCTTTCAAAAATCATTAAATGTGGTCCATTTTATAACCTGTATAATATTTTCCCAAAGACTCTTAACTTCCTCTAGCCTGGGCCAATTCTCTTGTAATTCGTAATGCTCCAGGATCTCTCACATACAACCTCAAACCCTCTCTGGAGCCTCAGCCCGTGAGCTCTTCTATTCCTCTTAGGCCTTGTCTCTCTCACCTGTGTGTCCTATCTTGTCTTCCCTCTCTCTGTTCTCCGGATTGTGTAAGGCAGAGGGGAGGATATTGCCAACATTTTTTTTTCTTTAGATTCAGGGAGAACAGGAGGAAGTTGCGTAAGAGGAGATAAAATCCTCCCTTATATTTCTCTTACTTACTTCTCCCACTTTAATCCTTCATCTATTTTCCTGGCATGGGAACAACACTGCCTGAGAGTCAGCTGAGACAAAACTAAGTGCTCCTTTGGAAGTTTTAGGAGTAGGAACATTTTACGTTGAAACTTCCTGGTTGAATTTTGTGTCCATAGTCCCTTCTTACTAGATCCTAAGGAAAGAGACAAAGCTAATTATGAAAATAATCCTTACTCATAGGAATGTAAAATCTTATGAGCCACACAGAATCACATGAAGTAGATTTAAAGGAAGAAAACCAATGAACAGACCATGAGAATGGCTACAGCACTACACCCAGGAGTGGCCTGAGCAGTACCCAAGCGTCGGTGACACAGCGTGAGCACAAGTCTGGGAAGTGGAGAAGGCATCATGGAATACTGAGAAAATACTTGGAAGATGTAAAAAGCCACATAACTAAAGAAATTGGTGTAGAGACCCCCTGATGAAGAATCAAAGTAATGAGCCCGAGACAGAATACTCACCTAGGAGGACAAGGCACAGGCAGGGTAGGAAACCTTTTTCTTAGTGGAAATGGACTCTCCTCTGAGTTCCCTTATTGTGTGCCTTGAGTATCAATTTATCCCCAAAATATAATGAATGTTTAAATTAAAAATATTCATTACAGTAAAAGACACATTGTCATTAATCTCCCTCAAAATACCTTTCCTTTGAATATATATTATTTTCATTTGCACTTTTTATTACATTCTACTGTATTCATGGAGTAATAGAAAAATTCTTAAAATATTACTTTGATCACCTTATTTGTATGTTTGAATTTCTGTTATCTCTGATGAAAAACTTATTAGCAAAAGCAGTGTAATCTTTCCTGCTCACCTATCCTTCTGACTAGGTTCCTATGAATTATTTAATCAATCACAACCTGTGTACATAGTGGAGTATGTGGGACAAAATTAAGTATTGTTCATGAGGGGAAAACTTCTCTATTAGAAGTGAGTTTGCATTTGTCTGGAGAATTCACTTCTTACACCAGAAGAATAAGGTTACAACGCTATGACTTTCAAAAATATATCTAAATGCAACTGTCTATATACTTCAAACCTGAGCTATTGAATTCTTTGGAAATTTAATATACTGTAAATAATAAGTTACAAAGCAAACTTTTTAGATCCACATAAAATGAATCTCTCTTTGTCCCTGGCTTCTTTTTTCTCTATATGTATTTAGGATTCACTGTATTTGAAAAGAAGTACTATTGTGTAGACACAAAGCAACAGATACCATCTTTGGCAGACTAAGAGTGTAGCTCTTCTCTTTAAGAACAATGGGAGAAAATGCAGCAGGGGTCCACAGAAGTGGCCAAGGGGTCCGGTGCTTTGTTACTGTCAGAAATTCCAGAAAACAGATTTCTCTTCACCGGACAATTGGGTATTAAAAAATGCTGCAGCAAAATATATACTTGGTATTCTTTTCCTTGGCTTCCCAATGTTAGTTAGGGTATTGGCTTTTTGGTATAATTCCAGTGGCACAGCTCATAAATACAGGGTTTTTCTTCTGGGGGGCTGAGGGAACTAGTCATAAAAATCTTTGACAGTCTGTTTGTTCTATTACAAAGTGAAACTCCCCTTCTTAAAAAGAAAAGACTCCTGAAAATTAGGTGGACTGAGGAGACCACACACTCAAAAGCTTAGGGATACTTTAAACAATTACTTGAGTGACATGTTATTTCTCAATAAATTTCAGTTACAATAGCACAAGTGTGTGAATTATATGGTGTAGAGAAACAGAACTAAATGGGTAGTTTTGAGATGGGGAAGAACACTGGCCACAAATATTTGTTCATTGTGATCCTCATTTTCTTAGCCAACGAGGTGAAATCCAGTTTGTTTATGGGAGCCAACAATTACTTTCTCAGACTGAACAGTGGCTATTGAATGTTTTCCTGCAATTGGGCATCTAACCTGTCAGGGACTACAAGGGCTAAGGACCTTTACCGTGTGAGTCATGTTTCTGGTGTTTGTAGACCTGGCAGTTGTTGGATAATGTTGAAAAGACATACTTCCCAATGAGCTGCTGGCTGGGTTCTCTGAAAATAATTTACACAACAGATCCCTTTGGCAGATTTATGATTTTGCGTAGCTTGGAGGGAGAGACTGCGCTAGCTGGATGCTTCCTGGTTTCATTAGCATAGTCCAGCCCACTTCCAACACACGCCCAGAACTACCTCATTAACCATTGGGATGGCAGCCAAAAATATAAAACTACAGTGAATATAAAGGGAATTACTGGCGAGAGAGAGAGGTAGAGCAGCTTACCACTGAACCCATTACTTTTCCCAGATCAGAGAAAACATTACAGTAACGGGCATTTCTCCTCATTCAGATAAGAATTCAAGGTTTTTATCTAGAATAATTAGCTGCAAGATAATAAGATATACAGCTCAACTGCACCCATTTACGTGCTCCTGTTAATCTCCTCTCTCTCTCTCTCTCTCTCTCTCTCTCTCTCTCTCTCTCTCTCTCTCTCTCTTTCCTCTCTCTCTCCCTTTTATTTATTTTCTGGATAGCTTTGACATTGCAAACCGCAGACGAATTGGAGCCTAGCATTTGAAAGAGGTGTTCTGCAGTGATCTTTTTTCTTGGCTAAAGAAGTTGACTTCTACAAGGGGAATCTGAAAAATGACGGGGGCAAAGAGGAAAAAGAAAAGCGTGTTCTGGAGCAAGATGCACACCCCACATTGTGAAGACGTCAAACAGTGGTGCAGAAGGCGGCTACCTATTCTGGAGTGGGCGCCTCATTACAATCTGAAAGAAAACCTGCTTCCAGACACGGTGTCTGGGGTAATGTTGGCAGTTCAACAGGTGACACAAGGTAACGTGCTGCGTTTGCTTTTCCAGTTTCCTGCAGGATGGGTGTCACTTTTCTTCTTGGGAAAGTACTAACGATGTCGGGGTTGGCGATTTAGCTAAGGAGTTGACTAGTTAATGAAATAGATCCTAACTTTGGACAAATAGGTGCCCTGGATATCTATGTGTGAAATTTCCTGATTTCCTCTTGTTTATTTTTGTTAGCAGTTAAGCACTGAACCAATTTTTAAAGGGCAATGCAGATTAGCAGTATGCAAATTAATGCTGTTTTAGAGTAAAGAATCTGTAATTGTAGGATAATGAGCTAGTATAATTTGATCCTGGTAACATAACTTCCTACCTTCACCGAATCAAGCTGTAAAATATCTCCCAGTTTGGACGAGATCATTTTGAACCTAATTAGCAGCACACAATTACCTGTTGAGGCCCTGCGAGTTGCTGTAAGCAAGGAACAGAGCTTTCCGTACATAAAGGAGGCTCTTTGCCAAGATCATTATTTGCAAAGAGAATCCTATATGTCCCCAGAGCTTATGTTTTACTGTGTATTCAAATTTGCTTTTGTGCCCTGTTACTCTGCATCTATGTCTCAGTGAGAAAATTCAACTAGTGATGTCTCATTTTAACATTCCTTCAGCAGATTCTAAATGATATTCTGGGTTTAGAGGGGTGTTTCTCTTGGTGAGAGCTAGTTAGCTTGGGTGTGTGTGTGTGTATGTGTGGTGTGTTTTCCCTAAAGCTATATTCATCATAGGTTTGGGCCAATTCAGGTAATTATTTTCTACCTATAGCAAGGAAAAGAACTGATTTCTTAGCCTTGAGAATTTGGTACAGTTTTCTTGGCACAGCCTCTGTGGGTTTATATTTCCTTGCAATTTCACTACCTCCTTGGCTTTATTATTTATACTGTTAAATTATAAGCACTCTTTTAATTAAATTATTCTGTAGCTGGAATGAACTGGATTGTGTATTTGTGTTTTTAGTATGATTAGGAACATCTGCACTGGTGGCTTTAAGATCCATAACACTATCATATTTTATGGGATTCTATTTCACTGGTCATGTGTTACATTTTTAATGACCATTTTTCCAGTAGAAAAGCATAGTAATATATTAGAAAAATGCAAAGTAAATAGCAGGTTAGGGAATTCAGTTTTGCCTTTTAAAAAACTTTTAAATCCAACATGAAATTCACCATGCAATTTCAAGACTTAGGTGATGCACTTCAAAAGACTTTCACCATAGTTTCAGCATGTGTTATAAATTTACTTTGCATAAATTTAATATGAAATGAAAATATGCTTTTAGTAATAATTTGTTTTTAGTTTTAAAAATATCAGACTAGTAAGAATAGTTGGAGATATAAGTTTTTTGTTGAACAGCCTTAGTAATACGGTTTATATGTTAACTCTTTGTTAGTCAGTTGTAGGGCTTTTATTTGTGTACAGATTTTGTGGCATGTTGTTTTGTGAGTTACATATTTCCATGGTCATGAAAGACACACTGGTCAGTTCCCAAGTGATGAGAAGCAGAGAGTTCCTCAGCCCCATGTCTTGGGAAGTTCCTGATCTGGCTACTGCTCCTCTTGGAAGGTTACCAGGGAGTGGGCAAGATACACTGCTAGGAAGAATTTAAAGGATTTTGCTGGTGTATGAGAAGACTTATCCTGCTAAAGTACCTGTGCCTTTCACACAATTCCATCAAATTTTCTCATGTTCGCCCAACATGGGGAGTTAAAACTTGAAATCTCATAAAACTCCCATTTAGTCTATGGGCCACAGACCAACCCTTTATATATGTTATTTCTGCTTATCCTTACAAGTCCTGAGAGACAGCACTGTCCCAGCCATATAAGTAAATGTAGACTGGGAAGCACCAGGGATTTTGCCCGGATCTCATACCTCATAAGTGGTGGAGTCAGGACTTGATTCCAAAGCCAATACTCTTAACATTTTCAACTTGTATTCGCCACTGCCAAAATAATCAGACTTTTTGCAATACCAATATTATTGGTAATAGGAGACATTTCTTTGGAAAGGTATGACTGTCCTTTCCTTCAAATAACTTTTGCATTCAGTTTTCATCTCTGCAGTTTCTAGATGCAAAAGGCAAAGTGACAAGAAAAATAACTGCTGCAGACACAGAATAAGAACAAACCTCCTATTGGGGAGAATGTGATATTGATGATTATTGTCTACTCCATTTCAGTAGGATAATTAAAGAAAGGAGTAATTTTTGCTATTGAATAATGTAAATAATATAAACAAAAAGCTTAACTTTAGTGACATTCAAAGCCATTTTCAATCACCTAGCATAGATTTTAAGAAATTGTTGAAATTAATGCCTTTTTGACCTACACATATGAAAAGTTTGTTTGAGTCAATATCGTAAATTGTAAAATTCTTTTATCTCTAAAGACTTAAAATTAAAGATAGTGGAAATTAGCATTTGAGTGTTCCAAATATATCAAATATGGAGCCATTGTTGAAAATTACTTTATTAATGATTTCCTGTTGTTAAATATATCCATTGTATTTACTAGGAGACTTGACAGATATACATTTTCTGTGTCAACCATACTCTCTCTAGTTCCCTTTCTTCTCTCGATTTCCAGACACTGCTCTTCGGTCTTTCTTTGCTACTGGTCTGGGCTTCTCTTATAGTCCTTTGCAGATTTTGCTTCCTACTCTTTCCAACAAACATCAGTATCCTGAAAACTGAAGCCCTGGCCTTCTTCCCTAAGAGCACCCTAGGCAGTTTCTCTGTATAAAAGTCTACTCACCATCATGCTGCCCATTAAACTCTTCTCAACCTGAGATCCACATGCATACTCACAATGACCTAGACCATTCTGAAAGCTCACCAACTGCAACATTTTAGTGTTCTGAAATAAGCCCAATGGCACTGCCACACTAGCCAGAATTATAATAATAATAACAGCAGTAGTCAATTTTTAGGCACAAGTGTAGCCACTCTTACTCTAAAGTCCATGACACATACCTGAAATGAAAGCTCAGAGAAGATAAATAAGTTGTCTGAAGTCACATAACAAGTAAATGGAGGATAAAAGATTTGAACTCAGGCATCCTGGCCTCAGAGACTGTGCTCTTCTAAAGGAGACTTACGCCCAGGGCAGGTCCTATGAGTCCTTCTCAATCCCCTTTATTGCTTCCCTGCCCACAAGAGTACAGTCAGTCACCAGTTTCTTGCTTTTCCATTTTCTAAATCTCTTTCTGACCAAGTAGTCTTGGGTCACGACTTCTGCAGACGTCTTTCTGCAATGTCTTCAACTCATGAAATCACCTGAGTCCTCTTTCTTGCCTCCGTCTCCACCTGTAGACCACATTCCGTAATGCAGCAGCGAGTTAGTAAAAAATCTGATTCTATTCGTTTCCTGTTCATAATCGTTTCATTGCTCAGTTTCTTTTAATATAAAGGCCCAATTCTAAGCACGTCCAATTTGACACTTAATAACTGAAGCCTCTTTATGGAAAGCCTTCCTGAAAGAGGTCTTTCCTCCGAGTTCCCTCTCAGTCTCCGCGGAAGACTTGTGTCTTCCCTCCTGTTACCATTCTTCTGCATACCTCTGGGATAGGTTTTCCTTAACACATCATTTTATAAACCTTTAACACAACTCTTTTTCTGTATTGGTCTCTAAGCGCTTCACACAAAGCCGTTTTCTTCTTCTTTTTATTCTTGTCAACTTGCAATTGCCTAGCACACAGAAGTAAGTTTTCAATAAAATAGTAGAAGAATTAAAATATGTTGGAAGCTACTGATTGTTCTCTTGCTACATACTGCCACTGTAGGGTGAAAATTGAGTTTCAATTAATTCTTATGTTTTAAAAATAAATATAATAAAGAGAGAAAAAGTGCATTAAATATTAAGCAATTAATTTCTTCCAACTTCTCTTATTTTCTTGAAGTCATAAACTTGCAAACCTCTAGATAAATCTGGTAAAAGACTCCTTTGTCTCAGTATTGGTTTTTTCGTCATCTGGCATTAACAAGTAAGGGTAGTTCATATAAAAGTCCAGAGCTTGACTTTCAGAAAAGTAGAGGCAGAGCCGTAATGAACCCATTTTCCTGTGTGGAAGAAACCTCTGGCCCTCATCAAGGGCTGTCCCCACCAGACAGGGCACGCGCCATGCGCTCTGCCGTGGCCCCAGCCTCTCACCACCCTCCCTGCTCATTTTCTCATTCCTCCCCTAGCCCAGTGGCTGGCTAAATTTGTTTTCCTGCCAGTATTTGTTCTCACATGTTTTGTTGTCAACTCACCTTCAAAAAGACATGTATAAGGCGGGAGATTTAGCTCAGTGGTTCCAGTGCCTGCCAAGCAAGCACAAGGTCCTTGGTTTGATCCCTGGTAACCACATTCAGCAATACTGGGTGTGGTGACTCATGCCCACAGGCAATCAGTACCACATACCACAAATGCTGGGCTTGGTGGCTCATGCCTGTAACTCCAGCACTCAGGAGGCAGAGGCAGGAAGATTGCTGAGTTCGAGGCTTGCCTGAGCTGCATAGCAAGTTCAGGGCCAGCCTGAACTACAAAGCAATACCCTGTCTAAAAACAAAACAAAACAAAACAAAAAACCTACATACATTTTTAAAGAGATTACATAAAACTGCATTCTTAAACTACTTCATAGAACTTTCAAGTCTATATACCTGGCCTCATATATGACAATATGCATAATTTCTTCATAATCCTATATATTTTTGTTTTTGCTTTTTACCTTAAAAATTTAAGTGTATTGGTACATTTTAGGAATACATTATAATCACATTCCTCATTGGCACTTTGTACCTGTACATAATATATCTTGATTTTAATTTTTCCCCACTGTCCTGTCTTCCCTTCCACTATGCTAGAGAGAAATCTATAGACTTTAATGGGGTGACTCCCTTCCCACAGTAAATAAATATAAATATACATCTCATCTCAGACAAAGAAGCTTTAGGTCACTCATCATGTTCAAATGTTTCTTAGAAACTATTTGTGTTTTTAAAATATTTTTAAAAATTCTAGAGCTCTCATTACCATCGTCATGTACCATTGTAGGCATCTCTCTTGAAAGTCCTTACTGATAAATATATTTGTAGATGAGCAAATATTTGTAAAGACTATCATTGTCTTAAAATACGTTACCGTCGGGCTGGCAGGCTAGCCAGCACGAGACTGTCCTCTAGCGCGTTTATTTCATGCTCTAGCCTACGTGGCCTCTTAGGGGCTGTTCCAGCAGAACGGCTCAAGCACCGAGACAGGGTGGAAAGCTAACATGCATGACTTACCCTATAAGAACCTAATCCCCCACGGAGGGACAGGAGAGAGTTTAAGCCTTGCATCCCAAGTGATCACCTAGCATTTTTGTTCTCAAACTATGAAACTTTTCAGTTGCCAGAGGGCTGCCTGAGGTTCAAGCCACAGCGCGTTAGGCCTCAGATGGAAGATGGATGTTACTTACAATTCTGCAGAATGTGTGGCAGCACTGACCCTGAAACATGCGTGTGGAAGCTGAGCTTCACTGCACTCCTGAGGGCAGCTTAGCGGAACAATAGTGGAGATCCCTGAGGCATACTGCGTTGCAGAGATGAAAGGCTCGTCTGGGAGTTCCTCTGTGCACGCTCCCAGCCTTGGGGACCCAGAACCGAGCAAGCGTCCATTCAATGCAGATCTGTGAACCAGTGTATCTTCTGATAATGACTCTTATTTTATCCACTAATGCAGCAGCTAAACATACCTAAATAAATCTGAATTTTACTTGCCATCTTTCTCCCCAGAAATGCACAGAAGAGCTGGGGACACGTTGCTGGCCTTTCCCTTCTACTTCTCCCTCTTCCCGTGAGCTACGCCCTCACTATAGCCCAGACTTCAATCAGCACTTCTGATTGTCTCCTTTTCCTCAGTGTAGAAGAATGATTTAGACATAGAAAGACTAATATTTTTTAACTATTTTTTTTTTTGAGACAGGGTCTTGCTTTGTAGTTCAGGCTGGCCCTGAGCTCACTATGTAGCCCAGGCTAGCCTCAAACTCAGCAGTCCTCCTGTCTCTGCCTCCCGAGTGCTGAGATGACAGGCATGAGCCACCACGCCTGGCACTGTAGTATGTGGTATTGATGGCTGGTGGACATGAGTCACCACGCCCAGCATTGTATGTGGTTACTGGGGATCGAACTCAGGACTTTGCACTTGTGAGGCAGGTGCCAGAACCACTGAACTAAATCTCCAGCCCATTTTTAACTAATTTTTTTTATCTTTATTGGTACATTGGATATACACATCATGATCACACTCAATATTGGGAATTTGCACCAGTATGTCACAGTTTAATTCTCATTTTTTCAAAGACTAATTATTAATATAATGCATGGTATACTCTTTAAGGCACATGGAAGAGCCAGGGCCTTTTTTTTTTTTTTTAGGGTGTAAGCAATATTTGCACTCATAGCATCGCTGTGAGGATGAAGTATGTGTTCAGCGTAGCCTTCAATAGGAGACTTCCATGTTTGTGATGTAAGATCTATCCTTGTTGTTCTTAATTACTATATCTCAGGTTTATATCAGGAAACAAAGCCTCTTCCATTTTTAGTACAAACGGTTTAAGTGAAGTTCAGCTTCTGGTTCTAGCGATGAATTCCAGGCTGGTCAATCGACTGAGTGCTCTGCACTAAGACTCTCAACGTGAGCCTGTTGGAATCCCCTTGGGACCTATGAACATGCTGACACCTGCATCTAATTTTAAATAAATGAATTGTACTAAAGCTGTTTCCCAGGCTACAGGCATTGTTTTTCTTCTTCCTCCTCCTCCTCTTCACTGTTGTCCATACCCTTCTCCTCTTTTCCGTCCACCTTCCTTTCCTCCTCTTTCTCCTCATCTGTTGCTATTTTTCCTCTACACCTCCTCTGCTCCCTCCCAGACCCATAGAACACCCCACTGCTCCTCTGTCTATTTCTTTCTCTTCCTCCTGTTATTCTCCCTCCCATTCTTCTTCCTTTTATCCAAAATTACAATATACATTGGTGTTGAGAGATGTATCCAGATACTTACTGGTCCAGGTGAAAGCTTGAAGCTTAGTATTTTATAATGACACAGCTCCACACTCTTGGATAGTAAATGACCCAGGAATAAGATCTCTGTAGCTACAGAGATATGGGCTTACTACACAGCAGAATGCTTATTAATTTTAGAAGGGCAGTGGGGAAAAAAATGACCCATGTGACCCAGTCATCCTGGATCCGAACACTTGGGTGGGATCTTTCAAGAAGGGTGAACTTCTTTTATGTAAGAATTGAAGATAGTAGGGCCAGAGATTTAGCTCACTGATTCTAGCACCTGCCTAGCAAGCACAAGGTCCCTGGTTTGATCCTGGTAACCACATACAATAATTTGATATTGGGCGTGGTGACTCACGCCCACCAGCAATCAGTACCACACCCCACAATGCTGGGTGCAATGGCTCATGCCTGTAATCCCAGCACTTGGGAGACAGAGGCAGGAGGATTGCTGAGTTCGAGGCTTGCCTGGGCTACATAGTGAGCTCAGGGCCAGCCTGAACTACAAAGTGAGACCCTGTCTCGAAAAAAAAAAAAGAAGACAGTAAGCAGGAAACACTTTTATGGCTTCTTAGCATCTCCATCACTTGAAAATGAAGCCAATCCAGCACAAGTCAGAGCAGAGAGAAACTGAGTCCTGATCACAGCTAGCACATCCCTGACTTTGCACTTGTGGGTGCCAACATTTTTTCCCTCTGCTTGGGCTTCTAACCACCTTAATGCCATATTTGAACCCTATTACAATTTAAACATGTTATGTAGATTTTTATTATCTTGTGAAACCCAGGAAAATAAATATTAGTGCACTCTCTACATTCTCATGAGTTGAGAAGTTTGAGCTCAGAAGAACATTGTATGCATGGCCCCAATTCTAGTTCTGCAAGGCAGAGTCCAGCAGAACCCATTAAGTCTTCAGTAGCTGCTTTCTGGAAGGTTTGCTCCTTTCTTTCTAGAATTTCAGGTGCAACCTGGGTATGGTTGGAGCTGGCTGGGCCTGAGTCTCCTCAGGTGGCATTTTCCCAGGATAATTATCACCTTCCTTGACAAACTTAAGGTCAGAGTTTCCAGTGGACTCGAGGGGAGATCTCTCATGGAATGAAGAATGTCTGTTCTAGGAGCTACTGTTCTTCCTGCCCCCTTGTGAGGGTAGTTTAGGATGGGAGAGGGGAAGGAGGGAGATATGCTTTACCACTGGCCTGAGCATCACGGAACAGTAGGTTTTACCAGGTAGCAGAGATGACACAGGAGAATGTTTGAATATGAGTATGAAATCCTTTTTCATTTGCTTTGGTATCTTTTGTCTCTGCTCTTTTTCTCTATCAGGACAGACACCAGCTCTCACACTGAGCCCTCCCAGTGCAGGGCGTCACTGCAGACATGTACTGTCTCTCATTCTGAGCCCGAGAGCTCCAGGGCTGCCTGGAGCTGTCCTCGCCTTTCTGATACCACAGATGTCTGCTCCCCAGGCAAAGAAGTTCTCTTCCTGTCCGCCCAAGGCCGCAGGAGCGTGCGTCCATCTCATCTTAACACCATTTCTTTAAGTAAAAAGCACAATGATTGTTTTTCACTCCAGTCTTTATGCTTGATCAACCTTTTCTCTGATTACATTTTGTTTGTCTTAAGGTAATCATTTCTATGGCTTTCATTCCTCCCTTTTCAATGGTGAATTGTAGAAAGAAATTTCCAACCCAATTCTGTCTTCCAGAGAGATATAAATCTACATCTAGGTATAAATATCCAGCTGCCTATTCGACATCATAATGTCTCCAGGGACATATTTAAAATGGAACACATCGTTTGCTCCGTTCAAGCCAGTCCATATTCTCTATTGTGTTTATAATGAACATCGCCCCCTGCCCACCATCTACTTAGCTGTCCATGCCAGAAATCTGGGAATGATCCTGATTCCCTTTCCCCCTTAGCAGCCACATTCTATTAATAAAGTTCTATAAATTCTTCCCTCAAATGTCTCTCAAATACGTTTGGTGACAAATTGGCTTTGCTGCAACTTCCATGTAATAGTAAGTTAAGTAAAACTACCATTTGCTGCATACCTACAATATGCCATCACTGTATTAAGCATTCTTTGCATACTATATTAACTTTCATAACAAGGATGAGAATTTTATACAGTTCCTTGTATTTTAGGATGAAGGGCAATTGACTAACTTTCTATAAGGCAGAGGCAATGTTCAAAATTCAAGCCTTTTTGACTTGTAAGCCCCATGCTTTTATCTTTGTTGAGCAGCTGCAATCCATTCCTTGCTAGTAGGATTGCCTTCCTGTGTATAGTTCTGCCCCTTTGTTATTGCCTTTAAATTACAATAAAAATAAAATTTCAAGGTAGTGGAGAAACTTTCGATCTCTTACAGTGACTAATACACTCGTATTAGTATTAAAAAATACTTGACTGAATCTATAGTCTTTTGCTATGTTCTTGGAAAGAGACAGAAAAGTGTAAGACAACAATCCAGCCCACAAGGGGCTTATTATTTTTTTCTTTCTTCAGAAATGTGCACAAAAGGGTATGAGAAAATGATCTTGTTATTTCAACCTTGAAGATATCATTCTGCTGTGGGTATGTAAGGGTGGGAACATTTTCTTCATGGAAGTTTATAGAGTATTGATTTCAGCCACTTTTTGCCTCGAGTAGGTTGTATAACCCAGAGAGCTGCCAAAGAATTCTGTTTTATTTAGAAACACGGAGGCTAGTACAGTTCCATCTACATAAGATAACATGAAATGGATATTCGGTGGTAAAAACTCGACCAATAGAGAGGACAAAGTAGTAGTCTGAAAATGCTAGCAAGATTTAATTAGCGATAGATATGTGCCATTACAGGAAGTGGCATTTTAAGAAATCACATCCTGTTAGTCACTCTTTCCTTGGAAGTGATCTCTAGGGAATTGTATACACAGGTAACAGTGAGAGAATGACCAGGGTCCCACTGTATTAGCTCACTTAGTGCACAGAGTATAGCTCTACCAAAGTGGGGGTGGAGCTAAATAGTTTAGAGCTGTGATCTAAGGCTTGTAAAGTTGAAGTTTTTGGAAAGAAAGAGAAATATGTCAAAGCTTACTTGTGTCACGCAATAGCACAGGCTAAGAAACAGTAGAAGAGAGAAAACCACACATTCTTGGACATGACTGTCTTCCACCAGGAAATGTGTCCTTTTTAGAGCATTCCACTTTTCCCTGTCCAGTTAGCAGCACTCCTCCGTCCTGTGGGAGGCAGCAGGTCATGGAGGACGAGAAGAATCCGAGAACTTCTGCACTACAGCTTGAGCGAGGGTCAGTAGAAGGTTGACCTCAAATTCAGGTCAGACTCAGGCAGGCAAGCTAAGAGATACAAATTTAGTTTGGCCAGTATCAAATTTCGCATTCATGTGTAAAGCTGTGGAACTAAGATACAAAAGATAGAACTGTGCCTAGAGAGTGCCACAAGCTAAAGTAAAGTGTAGGAGCAATTCAGGAGTGGAGTCTGGGTTCAGGATTCTAGGTGAAGGGGTCTGAGTTGTATTACAAGGAGTCAGCAGCAGTTCTATCCAGTGTACAAGCACACCTCAAATTTTGGTGGTGAGACTGAGTGTGGGGGACACTGTGAGAAGGTGTGCTTGGCAGGCCTGAGATAGGAGGGAAAAGCCACAGCCTACAACTGTCGTTGAAGGCCACACATTGGTGTTGGTGCCTCCCATCCTCATGTTTGAATGGCAGATCCATCTCGCTACCCTGCTGTGATTATTCTAGGCCCATTGGTAGAGTCCTTTGATTTCTCTTCATCTGACTGTAGAGGGCCCAGTGGTTAGCACAATTTCTGCAGCCCTGCAGTGCCTCACGGATATGAAGGGAATGGGAAACTTCCCTGATATTGACTTAAATATTGACTTTGAATATTAAAAGTTTATAGACTGTAAGATCTTTGAGTTTTTATAAATTATAAGTCTTGAAGGTGTTTAATATAGTGCCTAACCAATTAATATTTAATCACAGTTGTTAACAATAAAAATTGGTATTTCAGCATAGCATTTAATAAGTGAACAAATCATTCCTTTTTTATTGGTACTTTTTTTTTTTTTTTTTGAGACAGGGTCTCGCTTTGTAGTTCAGGCTGGCCCTGAGCTCACTATGGAGCCCAGGCAAGCCTCGAACTCAGCAATCATCCTGCCTCTGCCTCCCGAGTGCTGGGATTACAGGCATGAGTCACCATGCCCGGCCCTATTGGTACATTTTTATATGCAGGTCACAATCACAGTTAACATTGTGGAATTTGTGCC
>PVIC010045447.1:0-14631 GCA_004025085.1 Thryonomys swinderianus
GCTTGCGAGGCAGGCACCGGAACCACTGAGCTAACCCTCTGGCCCCTACACATAGTTCATTCTTATACTGATCTGTTTAGGAAAATGTATTTGATACAGTCAGAAATCATTGAGTAATCTTTTGCATTAATCTGGGCAAATGGAAAATGTAATAGGAGAACGCACTAGTACATACTTTAAAAATAGAATTTCAGTATGAATGTTTGTTACAAGCTACCATTTGAAAAAAAAACACGTTTTTCTTTTTCAAAAGGCATAAAACTTTCAGAGGGAAGTATCTATTTTCAAGTGTAATGGTGCATTAGCCTACATTTCCTTGCCACATCAGAATTTGGCCAGAATATTTTTTCTCCTTTGAAGTAACTAGGACAAGATTTAAGTTTTGAAGGAAGTTTGTAATCCAATGCACTCCACCAAAGAGATGACCATTAAAATATTCAAAATAATGTTGGTTTAGAGACTCACTGGTATTTGCATGTATTTCATGTGCACTTACATGGCCTGCTCACACATCTAAGGAAATTTGTTAAAATTGAAATGCTTCCTTTACAGAGAGACTTCCCAGTCACTTTTCTTTTCACCTTTGTGCTTTCACTAATGTGTAGAGATCTCTCTTAACATGAGGAGAATAGGGAGAAGGGTTAGTACATAATGCTGGAGAAACAGAGGAATAAGCTAAGACAGTCTTTCCTAAGTCTTTGCTGAGCTGTGGTTTGGAGCACATCATCAAAGGCATTTGGTCAATAAAAACTAATGAGCTCTATGAGGTATGGGCCTGTCTATAAAAGGCTGTTACATGAATACATTCAGGAAAATAGCTCCCTGTCTAGAAGAGAATATATATAAACCAATGGAAGTTTATAAAAGACTTTGATGGTTTATGTTAGTGTTTGCACATTACTGGTGGCCTCTTTTATTCCTGTTGTTTATGTTTAGAAGCCGGGTTCCTTTATGAGATTAGTGGATTTCTGTGTAATAAATTGACATAAACTCTGTGGCTTATTATCACCTTTTCTGAGGTCCAAGCATCCGGGCATGGGTAAGCTGGGTTGTCTGCTCAGAGCCTCAAGACTGTAAACAAGTTGGCAGCTGGTGCTGTGTGGTCTCATTGGAGCCCCAAGGTCCTCTTCTGACTCCGTGTGGCTATTGGCAGGGGTGTAGTTTTGTGACTGAGGTCCCTGTTTGCTTGCTAGGTATCAGCTTCAGGCTTACCTCAGCCACTAGAGGCTGCCCTCAGGTTTTTGTTCCACGGTCTTTTCCATCTGTGTCCTCGTAAGAGAAGACTTACTCCTCTGGGCCTGCTAGGGGAGTCTACCTTTTAAGAATTCCCAGGATGAATTCAGACCCACTCAGAATGGTCTCCATTTTGGTGAACTCAAAGTCAACTAAGAGTTTCTTCATTATCTCCTTGACCTCTCTTACATACACCGCATCCCTGCGCTCCTCCGTGCCTTAGGGAAGAGACGGTATAGGCTGTGTACTCTGGAAGGCGCAGTGGGGGAGCCCTGTACCACGGTCGCTGTCTTCACACCCTTGCTGTACACTGTGCAGAGCTAACACCTCACCCTTGTTCTTCACTATGGCAGATTTTGAGCACATTCTGTAGTTCGGAATGCAGGATCCTTGGCTGGGTTTCCATCTGAAATCTTTAGGACGATGCAGCCCCATTTACTGAAGGATTCCTTCACCTCTGGTGATGACGCATGCATAAAACTTCAGAGAGGGCAAATTCTTCCCAGTAAAGTTTAATAAACATTGACTATATACAAAATCTTTCTGTCAGGAGCTTTGTAATACATCAGGCTTATCTTTTTTCAGAGGGGGCAGTGTAACACACACCAATCACCATAATTTAGTTTGGAAATGGATAAGAGTGATTCAGGAGTCCAGAGGGCTGGGTACATTGGGACATGGAAGGAATAATTTCTATGGGGAAATGATTAGGGAGGTCTTTATATAATTAATGACTAGTGAGTGGAAATGCCTGGCATGTATATGACAGGAAGAATGACAGCACTCCATTTACTTTTCCAAATTCTGCAGCATTTGATGTTGAGGTTTAAAAAGGGCTTCAGGGAAATAAACATATGTTAGAGGATATGATGGAAACCAGATAGAGGTAAGAGGAGCATGGAAACTAGTTAGGCCGAGCATGGAATGTCTTCAAGGCCAGACTGCCTTGTCATTATAAACCACTGATGGTAACAGACTCGTTTCTTGGTAAGAAGTATGGTGCCATCTATGGCTGGTATAAAAACACTCAACGTGCTGGGCGTGGTGGCTCACGCCTATAATCCCAGCACTCGGGAGGCAGAGACAGGAGGATTGCTGAGTTCGAGGTTTGCCTGGGCTACATAGTGAGCTCAGGGCCAGCCTGAACTACAAAGCAAGACACTTTCTCAAAAAAAACACTCAACCTTTCTACATTCTACAATCAGCAGTGTGATAACAGAATGAGTATCAACTTTGATGATATGATGTGTCTCCTTATCTCTTGTAAATATATTTTCAGTCATGGGCATGGGTCCCATGGAATGCAGTGGAATTGTGTCTGTTTTCAGAGGAATGTCTGCTTTTTCCCAGACAGTTAACTTTCTTTTAGGAAGGGGAAATACTGATTCCTATCCTCTGACTGCATACTCTTCTTTAGGCCTGTTCACTTCTGAGTTCTACCACAGACTTATACCTGTGCTGAAGAGAAAACATGGAGGATGCATTAGGATTCAGTACTAGTGAACCTTATAGAAGTAAGGCCACCAGCCCAGAGCACAGAATTATTGCTGCTGCAAACTGGAGTTGAGAACTGAGAAGAGTATGTAGGCTGATGTCATTGACACACCAAATTTGAAATCCACTTTGGTACAAAAAAAGCCTATGTACAAAACAGATGAGACTTCAGCCTTACCAATAGCGTCGTTCAAATTTGGTGACTTGAGCAACAGAAGAATCTTCTTAGTGACTTAAACAGTCAAATGGAGTTCTTGGCTTCTAAATTTCTCAGGAAGATGTATTTTATATATATATTTTACAGCTGTTCATGCAGTTGCCTATGTTCCTTAAAGTCTAAATTCATGGGCCAGAGAATTAGGTCAGTGGTTCCGGCGCCTGCCTAGCAAGCACAAGGTCCCTGGTTCAATCCCCAGTAACCACATAGGGGTGTGGTGACTCATGCCCACCAGCAATCAATACCACATACCACAGTGCCGGGCGTGGTGGCTCACTCTTGTAATCCCAGCACCCAGGAGTCAGAGGCAGAGGCAGAGGCAGAGGCAGGAGGATTGCTGAGTTCAAGGCTTGCCAGGGTTACATAGTAGCTCAGGGCCAGCCTGAACGACAAAGTCAGACCCTATCTCAAAAAAAAAAAATTACATGTCCCCAATGACTTTAGCCTATCAAACCCATTTTTGTTTTCTGGTCACATCACTTTCGTCATCCTGCATCCCATTCTAGCTAAATTTCTGACTGCCCACACATGTGGTTTGTAATCAGACCTTTGATATTTTGCCATGTGTGTGTGCCATAACCAGGCACTGTACCTCCCTTCTCATCACTTCTGTTCTATTTTGGACCCTCCTTTCCTCATCTCCACAACTGCAAGTTTGCACACTGTGGCTGCTGGCACCTGTTGTCCACTTCCTCCCCATTCAGTTTCCATCGTTCTGTAGTGATTTTTCTTGGAAGTAACGTGAGCATTCAGTCCTCCTGCGGCTATCCCTTGGCTCACGGTTGCTTCTTGGGTAAGTCACACACCCATTTCTGACCCCACAGGGATTCTGTAAAGATGTAGATGTATGTACCCGAAGTGCCCTCTTCATTCATGACTCTGGAACTTCATTTAATGGAAAACAGTTTCTTTTTGCTCTTCAAAATCTGTTTTAAAGGTAATCTATGATGAGTTTCCAGGTAGTTAGGTGACATTTTCCTCTGTCCTTTCACAGGACTCTGTTCCTTGCATATACGCTTCTCTGTGTGCTGATGATACACTTTCATATTACAGAATTCAACTGCGATTTCCTTAAAGCCCTAGGTATATGTATTTTTAATTTATTCACGTCTTAGTCTTATACGTGAAACAAAATCTTTGCTCAATGTATACTTAAGTAAAAAATTTTCAAGTTCCTTGCAGGCCAGATATATGTATCGACTGACTTTATTTCCCTCCCATGAAAATTAGTTTTCATGTAAGATTATGTAATTAGATTTAATTCTGAAAGTTAATTGTAGGTGACATTTTATACTCACAGAGTCCATGCACCAGTTTCTTTTTTTTTTTTTTTTTTTTGAGACAGGGTCTTGCTTTGTAGTTCAGGCTGGCTCTGTGCTCACTATGTAGCCCAGGCAAGCCACGAACTCAGCAATCCTCCTGTCTCTGCCTCCCAAGTGCTGGGATGACAGGTGTGAGCCACCATGCCCGGCACTGTGGTATGTGGTATTGATTGCTCGTGGGCGCGAGTCTCCACGCCCAGCATTGCATGTGGTTACTGGGGATCAAACTCAGGACCCCGTGCCCGCGAGGCAGGCGCCGGAACCACTGAGCCAACCCTCCGGCCCAATGCACCAGTTTCTTTAATTAGACTCTAGTGGTAACAGTGACTTCTGTCTTGAGCATGTTTACTTGATGGGAATGCTGGTTCGTAAGCTGGTCTTACCACAGCCTTCTTCCGGGCAGGTGGAAGGCACCATCCTCTTTCTATATTATTGTCAGAACTTAAGCTTGTAATTCAGTATCACATAGCCTATGATCCTTTCCTGCTATAGCTGGTGATTTTCATACTGTATCTCTCTGCTTCCAAATTGTGTATATAGCAAGACTGAGTTAATCTGTGATCTCATTTCCAGTTTTTAACTCTTTCAAAAAGTAATTTATACTTTAATGTTTGTAGCCATTTCTGATATGCTGATTTTTTTCTTTAGATATATTACACTTGTCACTTAAAGACAGTTTTAAATTGTTGTTTAAGACTCATCTCTGGAACTGCAGTGCTAAAAACATTCACTGTGCAAAGCTGTTTTGCTCAGCAAAATCTACTGTCCACTTCTTAAATAAAGAAATACATTTTCTTTGTTAGTTTGATACTGAGAATTTGCTGACTCTGTGGTGTGTTTTGTGTGTGTGTGTGTGTGTGTGTGTGTTGTGAGGCTAATCTTTTTCTGAAGTTACAGCAATTTTTAGTAATATCACTATAATTTTGCTTTGGTAGGGTTTTTTTCATTGAAATTCTCTCAATTTGCTTTTATTGGGAAATACATATTCTCAAGTGTTAGCTATGTTGACATCCTTCCATAGATATCATTTACCATTTCTCCACAGTTAATTTACAGGAAGAAATAACTGTTCATATCTCTCTAACTCTTAAATCTAATCCATAGCTTGATACTGTTTTTCACATTTTCCTTTGCTATTTGAGGTCTTTGGGGGCAGATGTCCTTACAGTATTTCCCAGTTCAAATGAGATTTTTACTTCATTTATTAAACTAAGTAGAATTGATACTAGAACACTTATTAGTCTTACCATGTTGTATTTGATTTTCTGGAACAAAAGATCTATATCAGAAGTTCAGGTGCTATTGAAATACCAAATAACTAGTTGGCCAAGAGTAGACTGTCCTTAAATGTGATGTTGGGGGCATCCCTTCAGTGGAAACAATTATGTAAAAGATAAAATTGGGGATAATTTAAAGTTTTAAACATCCAGGTAAACATTTCTGCTGTGAATCCATGAATGATGGGGGAAAAATAAGGATCTGTGAGAAAGAACTTTTGTGCTTTATTAATTTGGAGTAGTTTGGGTTAGGCTCTATCTCAGTCATTTGAAAATGACTCTGTCACCTTCTCATCAACTGTGGTTTCTGACTTTAGGAAACTGAATTAATAAACACTTAAGACTCTTGTCTATCTGTACAATCCTCATGATCATTAACAAATTACTGTCTTTCACATAGTATTATTTGGAAGATATTAATAATGTTTAATATTTACATAAAATTCTGCCTTAGCATAAAGAAATTGAATATTATCTAATATATAGTAACTATTTGAGTTTACTTTTTAGTACTGTTTTTCATGTTTACTATCTTTTATTGTGTTGTTGGCATTCTTTTTTGATGTCTGAGTTTTTCAGATTATATTTAAAAATGAACATTTCCTTGTTAATGTGAATTGCTTACTTTTTGCTGGTTTCGATGATTCATATATTGATGAATTAATCAATTTTCTGGTTGTAGTTTTTAGATTTAATGTCATACTTAAGATGGATTTCCTATTCTGAAAGTATTTCAAAACAATATCCTGGGCTATGGGACTAGCTTAGAGGTAGAACCTCTGCCTAGCATGCACAACAAGGTCTTAGCTTAAATCCTCTGTAATGAAAAAGAAATTCTATGTGTTGTATAGTAGTTTCAATTTATATAGTTTCCTCCTACATTGATAAATTCTATGATCCAATCTATTGAGTTTGATGTATCAAAATATATTCTTTCTAGATCTCTATTCTACTTTTCTAGTAATTCATAAGTTTATCTTTCTACAATGATCTGAAGTGTCTATTGTATCATATTGTATATTCCTCTACATAAATGTTCTATATTTTTTACTTATTATATTTTCTCATCTTTTTTATTTATACATGTTTGCAGTAAATTATGTTTGCATTCCTTGGAATTAGCTTACATCTATATAAAAACAGCTTAATTCCTTTTTTATCTCCTTTCCTTCTTATTCCCCTTCTCTCCATCTCTTGATCTCCTTCTCATTTGAGAAAGACCTATGTCCCTACTTTCTGTTGCCTCTTTTTTTAAATTTATATGTCCATAGTACAATTTTAATTTTAAGCACTTCATGTCTTCAACTTTTCATTCCACAGTATTTTCCCCAAAATTTTCTTGGTTAATTGTATTTATTTGGAAGTCTATAAGACTCTAATAGATGACTTAGTTTTTTTTTTTTTTAAATCCTAACAATATTTTTAATGAAATGGTATATAGGAAAAAATGTTTTGTTTTGTTGGGGGTTTTTGTACCAGAGATCAATTTTGGCAGACACTGGAACCACTGAGCAAAATCTGGCCCTTGAAAAACAATTCTTTTAAGACGTTGAAATTCATGTCTAAAAACATGCTAGGAATTTGTACTGTTTGCATATTTTTGTAAGGTTCTCAATAAACTCTTGCATATTTTCTGTTCATTTTGTCCCTGGTAAATTTATCTTTGTAATTTCTATGTAAAATAAAATCTTTTCCTGCAGAGTTTCTCAAATTTAATCAGCTGTGTTTAATCTTAAGTTTAATCAACTTTGTTTATTTACTCATTTATGTTACTATTTTTTAAATAGCTAGCTTTCTGAGTTTTGCTGACTTTTTATAATTTTGGAGTTTGATTTTTGTTGTGTCAGGTAAAAAATACTACTGGTCTTAAATTATACATTGTTTTTCTTAAAATTGCTTTGCTATTTTAAGATAAATGTTAAAATTGTGCCATAAAGAAAACCTTTCCCATTTCTAACTTTATTCATTGTAAATTGTTTTTTTGTTAAGTATTTCTGACTTTTAGTTGGGAAGATGAATATTATCTCTTTCTACCTCATTAAGAGATTTTGTCACATATTTCCATTTTGTTAAGTGCTTTTACCAATTTCTTTTTCATCATCTAAAAAGCCCCTTATTATTGAATTAATTAATACAGTGAATTCAATAAATTCTAATATTAACCTATATTTGCATTTTCAATAAAATTACATATCTATATATGTGTATATACAGATACAGTTTATAAGTATTTAATATGTATTATACATATTGACATCTATTTTCTTTTTTGTTTGTGAGTATTACTGAATTTTGAGGGTTCCAACACATTTTCATGTTTGTGATGCATAGAGTGGAATCTTGGCTGGTTTAGAATGTGTGCCGTATTTTTTCATATTTTAATGAAATACTTCTAATTATTGCATTAAAAAAAGAGCCAAGATTGATCAGTAGCTCTGCAGTTACTTATAGCTTTGGTCTTTGGCTTCTCTCATTCTTTCTCAACTGCCTCTGTAGTGAGTACAGTGATACTTAGTATTGTATGTATTTTTATCCTAACCTTTTCCAAACACAAATTGTCTTTATCTACATCTATATCTGTATCTTCTTTTCTAGAGCAACATGAACATTACACACCAAGTAATACTATTACCCCTGAGAGACATGAAGATACTAAGCTATAACTTAGTATATGCAATAGAAATTATGGAGAATTATAGTTTAAATATATATGAAATACATATAGAATATATTCACACTATTGGCATTTAAAATGTTTTACAATAAATTCTCTGGGCATAATGAACTTATAAAAATGAAAAATATATTTATTAAGAAAAGTTAAGGTTGAATGTACAGTTGGGAAAAAAATGTCCATTTAGGATGATAGGTTCAGCAGAAGGTATCTGTGCTATATATTTTGAAGCATGACTACTCTTTAGATTAAAGGAGTGCTCTTTTATTTTTCTTCTATTTTGTTCTTGGTAATTTGTTGAAAATTTTCTTCATTTTTGACTTCTGACATTTCTTGTGCATGTAGAATAAAATGATATAATAACGATTTATGTATTGTCTCATCAGTAGAAGAGCCTAGCAAGTATTAATGCTTTCAAGACTTCTAGTAGAAAACCAATTCATCTCAGTAAAGTTCCTCAAAGTTCATTTGAAAGAAAGTAAGCTACATTACTGTATATGTTCCTGTAAATTCAATTAGAAGTAAAAAGTTACTAGTTATTGTGGTTACAGGACATGCAAATTTGGTAGAGCAGTGTCATAATAAAGTTAATGAGTAAACTCATAAAAATCTATCAGGCACAAATCTTCTTGGATTTTGTATATTATACATGTACTTTAATTTGTTTCCAAAAAATGATAATGTCCTATCAATTATTGTGGAAGCCATGGTGGGCAAAATTATCAAGGATTTTTGTACATGAGGAATTAGGTACTATGATTACACTAAGTGGCTTGTGATGTTAATGCAGACAAATATTTGCACAGTGGTGCATAGTTTTTTTTCTGCCTGTCAATAGTCAGGATTTGAAAATAAGTCTTAGTACATCTTAGTTTAGTTTTAGTTTTTAGTGTTTATTAAGTGAGACTTCTTATTGTTTTTTAAAGTTTTGGACAATATTTAAGTACTTGAATTGTTTAATAACAGACTACTAAAAACTTTAGTCTTTAATCATTTTTATGAATAACAATTATTATAAATAAAACTTGGAGACAGGTAGACTTTGGTATGTGTCACTGGATAAGCAAGGGAGAAAATGAAACACTGATAATTTAAATTGTGTACTAGATTATGTACTGGATTCTGTTTCTCCTTTTGACTATTTCAGTGTGGAAGAAAATTTTCATGGAATTTTTGCTTTTATTTGGATGAATCTATTTCCACTATTGATTTTGTAGCATGTAAATCTGCCACAACATTAGATTTTACATCTTTTGTGATAAATGTAAAAAAAATTAAAGGTAAGTACTATCAATGGTGCAAAGTGAGAGGTTAATGAAATATTTAGATTAAAATATTTATACTTTCAACATAAACAGAATCAATAATCTCAAAATAGAAGAATCTGAGACAAAATAGAATTGAGATTATCCTCTGTCCACTGAAGTTTGATATACTCTCACAAGTTATTTCAGCAGTTACAACAATTTCTCGCATTAAAATTTTTATTATCTAAAGTAAAGAGTTGGTCAAAGATATCAGTTTCAGATTAATTATAAAATCCCCTATGGAGGGATACCACAGGCTACTGTATAGAAATTGTAAATAATAACATCACTATAAAAATAAAAAACAGTGTTTAGAATAATGAGACATATAGCTAAGATCATGATTTCAATATGTGAACAAGTGATGAAAATATTATTTTCATTTTTGTACATTATTTTCTGATAATATATGTATATATATATATTATTTTGGAGAAATAATTTCACATTTTCAAACATGGAAGAAATAAATTTTGTAGGTTCATTATAATGAAATGGATCCAAAATGAAAAGTAAATATCTATAAAACTGCATTATTTTACTCTTGGCTCCTACCTTCTCAGAAGACTTCCTTTTCATTGTATTTTATGCTCACTTTATAAAAAAGCTTTTCACAGCTGTTTGAATGTGGCACAAGTTTTGGTTTCACACAGGTTGCTAAAATAAAATTTCCTAAAATTAGCCTATTAAAATATTTTAGTATTCATGATATTTTGAGAAAATTGTCACACCATTCTGATAATATAAATATTAGAACAAAGATCCAACAGATGTATAACCTTGTTTGATATCTGTGATTTTGATGTGTTAGACATCTTGAAATCAAAATGACTTGGTCTTTATTGTTCTTCTATGTATTTTATTGTCTTCACTTGACAGGCAAAAAGTAGAACATCCTAGAGAAGCTGTCTTTTATTCCAAAGATATTATAAAAGGTTGGGCTCTTCCTCCTGCCTGGCAATTACAATCACTCTCTTCCATCAACTTTACTCTGCTTTTGCTTTGAAAGAAAAGGGAAGGCAACTGACATTTAGCAAAAACAACTATGAACCCTATATACTTAGTACTTTCATCTGACTTGATTTATTTCATCTCTATGACACTACAAACTAGACATCTTCATTTCTAATTTATGGATAGATAAATAGAATCCTTGAAGGGATGAACAAAGTGGCAAAACCACAAGCTTTACAAATAGTGAACCTGGAATTTATACACATGATTTTGAAAGTAGCAGGCTGTTTCTAATAAATAATAAAATAAACCAGGCATGGTGGCTCATGATTATAATCCCAGCACTCGGGAGGCAGAGGCAGGAGGATTGCTGAGTTTGAGGCTTGTCTGGGCTACATAGTGAGCTCAGGGCTGGCCTGAACTACAAAGCAAGGCCCTGTCTCAATCAATCAATCAATCAATCAATCAGTAATTAAATATTAAAATGCAAGACTCCAGACCATAAGGAACTAAATTTATGACCTAAGACCTCAATGGTTGACTTTAGTATAATATACTAACAAACTTTGTACTTTTAAGAAGACACCACTAGGGAAACTCAATCAGCAAAACTGCAAAGTGGTAATATTTAATAAAGCATAATGGTAGATTACTCAGTAATTTACCTCCATTATTAGAATAAAATATTCAAACAATTCTTTTGACCTTAGGGCTCATGATCCCTCCATGTAGTGTTGGAGATTTGAGAGCTATGTCATAAGCCCGGCATTCGATAATATTAGAATTGTTTCAGAGTTTGTTTCTGTCTGTAGAATAATGTCACACTAACTTGAATTTAAAATGCTTCTGGCCCATCACTGGTTGCCTAGCAATGAAGTAGCACTGAAAACTTGTGAGGATGATGAATATAAATATGATTGCTGTCTTTGACCATGGTGATAGTGCTTTGGGTAAGTACATCTCTTATACTTATCAAATTGTATGCCCTAAATTCGCAGCTTACTTTACGTCAATTATTCTTTAATAAAGCTGTTAAAAATGTATTCTGCATTGGTAGAGAGAAAAGCAGCTTTATACTACCTCTCGGAATTGCGTCCTGCATTCAACCTGTTTGTCTCGCAGTTTCTTCATGAGCATCCTTTTCTGGTTCATCTTTAGTTTTGTGGAATCAATTTATTGAGTGTGTGAAAGTTGAGAAACAAGTGAAATTAACAAAGATAGTCAAAACTCATTGAAAGTGGTCCTCTTAACCACCAGGTGAAAGTAAAACTATTGCTGATTTTGTTTTATCAGTAGTGCAGACTTGCTCGTTGCTTTAGCTTTGTACTCGTTACAGTAGCTCACACTGGCTTTAGCGAGGTTGCTCCTGGGTCTTGGCTGGGCTCACTCATGCATATACAGATTTCCTGAGGCTGTGTTCTATGGTGGCTTGTCTAAAGGCTTGTCTGGAGCAACCCAGCTGGGCGTCTCTGCTCCAGGTGACTACCCAGACGTGCTGCTCTGAGCATGGTCCTGTGATGATAGCAGAAGTAAATAAAGTGACCCTAACACCACAGTGTTTTTCAAGACTTCCCTTATGTCTTGTTTGTTACTGTGATATTGGTTAAGCTAAGTTGCGTGTACACGTGTAGCTACAGGAATGATGCTCCTTCCACCATAACGAGGCACTGAAAACACCATGCTCAAGGAGAATTATAGTCAGTAACAAAATCAATCCCGTATGCCATATTATTGCTATCTTTTGGGTAGGACATAGTCATGTATTTTAAATATTTAAAGTTCTTAAAAATATATTAGCCGTGTTGATTTTCTTTGTCAAATGATAGGTATATATCTTAAAATGGCTGTTTTATTTCCTTGTATGCAATCGATATGTAATATGAATACCATAGAGGAGAAAATCTATGATGCTACTTGTGAGATATTTTAATATGTTACAAAAAGAGTTCTTAATAGCTCAGTTTTAATGTAAGTGAGCACATTTTAATATTTCAGTATAATTAAACTTTTCACATATATTAAAATGCACGTTTCTTCCTATAGGCAGAATATTTCCGAAAGATCCTTAACCTGTTGCTTAGTGCATGTGTTGTCAACTCAGCTGTGGTCCTGGATGTCAGCTGTAAATGACCCACTAGGTTATATCCAACTCCTGCACTTGTTGCATAATGTGACACGTTTGTGTACTAATTCCTAATACTGTCTGTTACAGTTATCTTTTCTATTTGTTTTTCATAATGCCATGAGATAGGGATGGCAGAAATTTTATCCCCACCCAATAAATAAGGAAGTGGGCTATTAACTGGTTTATGGTTACTGAGATGAGTGACACGGACAGAACGGGGCCACTTGTCCTAATTGTCAGGTCTGTGTTTTTAAATCATATCATGTTGCTACCAGAAAGGGTCGAATGGGAGATCTTAGGTGATTTGCCTCACAGAAACCTCATAAGTAATCATCAGACAAAGTTGCTTCTACTAATGTAGATGTGTTATAGCTTATTCAAACCATACCTTTTTTCAGCTCAAAAACTGTTAAGATTTTGGGTTTGTTTTGTATTTTATTTTATTTCATTTATTTTTATTTTTATTTTTATTTTTTTTGCTTTTGAGACAGGGTCTCGTTATTTCATTTCATTTTTGAGACAGGGTCTGGCTTTGTAGTTCAGGCTAGCCCCAAGCTCACTATGTAGCCCAGGCAAGCCTCAAACTGAGCAATCCTCCTGCCTCTGCCTCCCAAATGTGGGATTACAGGCATGAACCACCACACCCTACACAGTGGTATGTGGTACTGATTGCTGGTGGGTGTGAGTCACCACACCTGGTATTGTTATATGTGGTTACTGGGGATCAAACCAGGGATTTTGTGCTTGCTAGGCAGGTGCTGGAACCACAGAGCTAAATCTCCAGCCCTGATTTTCCATTTTATTAAATGTCCATCATTATGTAAGTCCAAGACTTCGTCTTCAGCAAGAAAGATTACTTACTGAGGTTTCCTACTTTATAAGCTAAGTCCACAGAATGTACTTCTGCTCTCTCTCTCAACACGTGATATTCCTAAATTATTGTTTTAGGGTTTTTCATAATATTATCTTATGAATGAAGATATTCAAATATGAAAAGTACAAAATTAAATGATGAAGTTTCATCCAAATATTAACAGTTTTCCGTTCTAATTTTTGCAGGTAATTGTAGGTTCACCTGAAATTATAAGAAATAATGCAGAAACATCTTATATACTATCATCCAATTTCCCCTAGAGGTAGCCTCTTATTTATTTATAGTACATCTTATAACTGAGAAATTAGCATTGAAGCACGTCATCCATCATTTTATGGCTTCATTAATTCTGTTTGAGCATACTCGTGTGTATTTAGTTCTATGCAATGTTAACATACATGTAGGTTCATAAAGCCACCTTCACTGTCAAAATACAGAAAAATCTCATCACAAGGATCGTTCATGTGATTCTTTTGTAGTCATAGCTCTCTCCTCTTTAACCCTTGCCAATCACTGACTTGGTCTTCTTTTGTCCAGTTTTGTGATTTTGAAAACATTATATAAATAGAATCATGCAGTAGATGGCTTCTGTGTTAGCTATTTTGCCTAACCTCATTCTGTTGAATCCATCCAAGCTGCTATGTACACTTACCAGCCGTATATTATCTTTCATTACCAAATAGTATTCTGTTCATTTAGTTTAGCTCTGATTTCTTAATCTGTTAGTTGTATACAGTATTCTCTGAGGACTTCAAGCCCTGAAAGACTAAAATGGCTTCTTCGAACAAATGCTGATGTCGCCCAGGAGATCCAGCAGACCTTGGGAGATGTGTGAGATTCAGAAGGACCGTGTGCGCTGCCTCAGGGGGTTTGAGCACCATCCCGGTTACATTACAATCATTTTCAAATATAAAAGATGAGAAGTAGAAGTGTTCATATTTAAAGGCAGCGGCTCATTAACAAGTTTTCCCAGGAAAACTTGTGGGACTATCAAATTCTCATTTTACAAATGAGAAAAACAATTCAAACGTCATTATAAATACAAAGGCTTCTCCATTGAAGTTCTTCCCTGCAGTACCTCAAAGTCTAGAGTACACTGCCACTTCCTGGTGCTCATCGTCTTTCGCTCGATGGAGCAGCTCTGAGGTTATCTG
>PVIC010045449.1:0-14626 GCA_004025085.1 Thryonomys swinderianus
TTTCTTTTTTTTTTTTTTTTTTGAGGCAGGGTCTCACTTTGTAGTTCAGGCTGGCCCTGAGCTCACTATGGTGCCCAGGCAAGCCGCCGCGAACTCAGCAATCCTCCTGTCTCTGCCTCCCGAGTGCTGGGATGACAGGCGTGAGCCACCACGTCAGGCATTGTGGTATGCGGTGTTGATTGTTGGTGGGCGTGTCTCTACGCCCAGCATTATATGTGGTTACCGGGGATCGAACTCAGGTCCTTGTGCTTGTGAGGCAGGTGCCGGAACCACTGAGCTAACCCTCCGGCCCCCTGGTGTTTTCTTTTTTAAAAAATATTTTTTGCCAAGTCTATCTTTGAACTTGTAGTCCTGCTGCTTAAGATGTCTGAATAGCTGGGATTACAGGTGGGTGCGACTGTGCCCAGTGGAATTTGTTTGGGTCTCACTCTGTAGCAGGTTGACCTTGAATTTACTATGTAGACCAGTCTGGACTAACTTCTGGTGATCCTCCTGCCTCAGCCACCTGAATGCTGGTATTACAGAGTGCACCATATCTAGCTCTAACACAACTAAAAAACTTAATTACTGTATTTCAGTATAGTTGGTATACTTTGTAATCTATGCATTTAATCAATATTCTAAGAAGGGATCCATGGAACAAAAATGGTGAAGATCCCTGGTCTGAGTATGAGGTCACAATTCTCTTACCTCCCTTGTCCCAAGTTCTAGATTCCCACATTCTGTTACATACAAGATAAATGGGTGTGTGCATGAACCTTATGCCTATTGGATCCAGGAGCTACAGCCCTGGCCTTTTGTATACATTTCCGTTGCTACACAAATGAGTGTATTATGTACACCGTTCTGTACCTTACTTCAAGCTGCATGATTGTTTTTAGTGAAGGGATATACCATTTGTCAGCTTCTGTTAATGAACACTTAGGTTGTTTACAATACTGTTATAAGGAAGATCCTTGTTCCTTTTATATGTGATTATATCTAGAATAAGTTCTCAGAAATGGATTTACTGGGTCAAAGCCTACTTATAAGTTTGGCAGGTTTTTACCATATTGTTTTTCATAGAGGTTTCAATTTACATTCCTAATATTAAGAATACCTATTTCCCCGTACTTTCCTCAATAGTATGTTCAATGTCTTGAACTTTACCAATCCTATAGATAAAAAATAAAGTCAGGTCTGAAGGGTACAGCTCAGTGCTAAGAGTACTCACCCAGCATCTACAAGGCCCTAGGTGCCATCTCCAGCTCTACAAAAACAAAAAACCTTTTTTATTCCAGGACAATGGTAACTTAGATCATGAACTTAATTTTTTCCGTGATTCTGGTCACAAACTGAATCAAATTCAGTAGTTTCAATATTGACCTTATGGGGGAATTTGATTTGGTTCTCTTCCAAATCAGTTTGTAAGGAGAAACAGGGAAGGAATTAAATTCATAAATTGAGGTGCCACTGTATTGGGGATTAAACTCAGGGCCATGCTCTGAGCCACATCCCCACCCCTTTTTAAAAATTTTGACTAAGCCGGGTGTGGTGGCTCACGCCTGTAATCCCAGCACTCGGGAGGCAGAGACAGGAGGATTGCTGAGTTCGAGGCTTGCCTGGACTACATAGTGAGCTCAGAGCCAGCCCGAACTACAAAGCGAGACCCTGTCTCAAAAAAAAAAAAAAAATTTTTTTTTTTTTTTTACTAAGAAATGGGATTTAGCTCAGCGGTGCCACACCTGCCTGGCAAGTATAAGGTCCTGAGTTCAATTCCCTGTACTAGGAAAAAAAAGAGCAAAATATTTGAGTCAGGATGTTGTTAAACTGTCCAGGCTGACCGTTAATTTGTGATACTCCTGCCTAAGCCTCCCATGCCAGGCTTCATTTTTGTTTCAATGTGAAATTATTTCATTATGAATGAAATTTGTTTCATTTTGGGTTTTGTCATTTTGGGTTTTTTTGTACCAGGACCTTGTGCTTGAGAGGCAGGCATGGCGCCACTGAGCTGCAGCCCTAGCCCTTTTGTTTTGTTTGTTGAGACAGGGTCTCACCATGTAGTTCAGGCTGTTCCTGAACTATGTAGTCCAGGCTGGCCTTGAATTCATGGTGATCCTCCTGCCTCAGACTCCAGGGTAGACTATAGATGTGTGCCACCACATCCGTCTTCAACATGAAACATAATGGAAATGGTTTTAAGAATTAAATGAAGGCTGGGTGTGGTGACATACCTGTGGTAGGCTGAGGTAGGAGGAATGCTGTGGGATCAAGGCCAGCCTGGGCTCCAGAGTGAGTTCAAGGCCAGCCTGATCTATATAGGCTTTATCTGGAAAAAAAATTATAAAATGTATAAATCCTTAATCTTTTTCTTTGAACAACTGTATCAGAATCCTAGTTGTCAATCCAAAGCTAACTTCCCAAAGATTTACTTGGTGTCAGGCTTATTTCTGCCCCCGTTCTTCCCAGGCTAGTTATGACTGACCGAACTTGGTGTGCTTTTTCTGTTTTACTTTTCCAGCTCTCCGGCTTTCTTTCTTTCTTGTGACATCCATGCAAAAGGCAGTCACTTAGTCTCCTGGGTGAACCAATGTCCTGAGCAAAGGAATCGGGTTAGGCAGTGTCTCCAGCTTGTAAAACTTTTATAATTTTCAAGAAATCTTAAAAAATTTTCTTGAAGACTTTCAGAATTTCTTGCCATTACTTTGATGTTGCTTTGAATGTGGGGTTTTGATCAGGTTTGGTTTTTTTTTTTGAGGGGGGTGGTGGGAGTGGAAACAGAACCAGGGCCTTCTACATGCTAGACTAGTGCTGTATCACTGAGCTACATATATTTCTAGTCTTTAAATGTGGTTTTAAAGGTAGTTTCATCCTATTTAATTCAAACTACTTAAATAAGTACTTTCTTCATCTACTATTGGACATCTCTGTATCATACTGATATACCTGTTCAGCGGAGAAAATCTCATGAAGGCATTAAGTTGCAGGGGTGCCCAGAAACATTCTAAAATGGGAAACTCTAGTGTCTGCACAGAATTAACATACGTAAGTCTGGGAAATGTAGGTATAATGTTAGATATAGCTGAGGAGGAAAATATAGTGAGTTAGAAGAATCACTATTAAGAATCCCATAGTTGGGCCAGAGATTTAGCTCAGTGGTTCCGCCGCCTGCCTAGCAAGTGCAAAGTCCCTGGTTCGATCCAGTAACCACAAACAATGATATGATATTGGCTGTGGTGACTCATGCCCACCAGCAATCAGTACCACACCCTAGAATGCTGGGTGGCTCACGTCTGTAATCCCAGCACTCAGAAGGCAGAGGCAAGAGGATTGCTGAGTTCGAAGCTTGCCTGGGCTACACAGTGAGCTCAGAGCCAGCCTCAACTACAAAACGAGACCCTGTCTCAAAAAAAAAAGTCCCATAGTTATGCTGGCAGGTTTTTTAGACAAGGTCTTCTTTTATATAGCTCAGGCTAGCCTTGAACTCACTGTGTAGCCCAGGCTGGGCTCCAACTCAACAATGATTCTCCTGTCTAGCTTCCTGAGTGCTGGAATTACAGGCACGTTTTACTTTGAAGCAGGTTTTTTTTCAGACAGGTTCTTCATATGTAACCCAGGCTGGCTGCAAACTCATGGTGTGCCTCCTCCCTTAACTCCTGAGTGCTGGGATTAGAAGCATGAGCACCACACCTAGCCCCTGAAGCAGTAGTTACATACATTATTCTTTACAATCTCATGTATGTCATATACATGGCATTTTAAAATTTAAAACAATATATACACAAAACATTGATGAAGGAATGTTTTCATGCTGACAGCTATCCCTTTAGCCAACACTTAGTGAAAGGCTGCTTAGTCTAGTACAAATAACCTGTGGAAGAACTGAGTGCCTTTTCCCCAAAAGACCTCTACGTAAAAAGAAAGTACTTGTCATCCACAGTGGTACACACTTATAATCCAGCACTCTGGAGGCTGTTATGGTTTATATCCAGGTGTCCCCCAAAGCCTCACATAATCATAGGTAGGGCTTCTGGGAGGTAACTGGGTTATGGGGATTTGACACTCATCAGTGGTGGTGAACCTACAGCATGTACGCCACAGTGGGCTGTTTGTACCACTCTAAAACATTCACTATCACTGACTTACAGGATTTAGGATGTTTTCTTGAGACATAGTTTCACTATGTACTTCAGGATGGCCTTGAAGTAAATATGCAGCCCAAACTGGCCTTTACCTTGCTGTGATCCTCCTACCCTAGCCTGCCCAGGGCTAGGATTATAGATGTGTGCCACTAGGCCCGCCTACTGCTGAGTTCATAGGTAAATGTGATGTTGGGAGATGGAGCATGGTCGGAGGAGGTAGGTCGGTCATTGGGTGTGGCCTGGGGAGAAACAGCTCTACCTGCTTCTTGCCATGGTGCCATGAGCTGTCTGCTTGGCCACCCTGCCTTGGAGCCAGTCAAATAGGACCTGAAATCTCTACAGACTGCTAGTCAAAATAAACCTTGCCTCCTTAGAGTTGTTACATATTGTGCCTCAACAATGAAGAGAGTACCTAAGATAAAGGCTGTGGCAGAAGGATTGCAAGTTCAAGTCCAGCCTGGGCAATTTAGTGACTTACTGGCCCAGTGTCAAACAATGAAAAAGTACAGCTCAGTGCAAAGTGCCTGGGTTTAACCCCCAGTCCCACAAAACAACCCAGCAAGGAGTCAGCACTGGCTATTGTGTGCCATGTACTTACATATATGTTAAAAAAAATAGAGCTAATGAGACATGTCCTGCAGATCTTATCTAACTTGTAGAACAGTGTTGTACAGGAACTTACTTTATGGCTCTCATATGCTAATTTATCAATTGGTACGCGAGCCAGGCGTGGTAGCTCACACCCGTAATCCCAGCACTCAGGAGGCAGAGGCAGGAGGATTGCTGTGTGTTCAAGGCCAGCCTAGACTACACAGCAAGACCTTGTCTCAAAAACAAACAAACAAAAACAAACAGCAAACAAAACTTGGTGCCCAGTACTTTCAGGAAATGAGTAATGTGAGCTAAGGCTTGGCTCTCCTGGAGATGGTTTCTCAATTAATGAGACATACTGAGAGTTAGAGTCACTCAAGAAGGAATGGAAATACAGGTTAATAGGAGTCCACCCGACTTATCTTTGCAGACTACTGACTGAATCCCTGCTGCATTATCTACTAACCTATACCCACCCTACTTATACTTACAAACCCAAACTAATGGTTCAAAAAATATTCGATACCTTTAAAATAAATAAAACATGTAAAACTTAATATTTCATATGATTTTATTTTCTCCCTTCAACCATAATAATATGATATCCAAATTTGGTCTTAATTGGTGGGTCTGTAAACACAGGCTTATCCATCCCACTCACAGGCAAGGCGAATGCTGCTTCTTGAAAGGGTCCGACCATTGACCCTCTGGTCATCCAACCCAAGTCACCCTGCAAAACCAAAAAGACCTGTGATGTAAAGTGGCCCTGAAAATTCTGTAGCTTGACAGAATTTCCCACCCTGAACACTGAGGTTACTGGGTGTATTCGCCTGGCAGGAACTGGCCAACATAAAATGGGCGGAAAAAATCGAATCTGAACTGATTCCATAAACACTCCCTACACTGCTGGAATGGATTTTAGCTACACAGATTTGGTCACATCTTGATGTAGACGACACAGGCAACTTCTTCAACTATTTACCAGCTGGACATTTCTGTTTGTTTTTTTTTATGGTACCAGGGATCAAACTCAGACCCTTTGGATGTTTCTTTTTATTCATGAGCAACTACAGAAGTTATGGAAGATTTATTCATAAATACAAAGAAATGTAATAAATACATGAAATGAAATGTACTTACATGGTCTTTTATAAAAACTGAGACAGGGCCAGGGATTTAGCTCAGTGGTTTCACCACCTGCCTAGCAAGTGCAAGGTCCCAAGTTGGATCTCATGTAACCACATACAACAAAACCTTGCATGGTAACTAATGCCCACCAGCAATTGCACCATATATTGACATGCCAGACATGGTGGCTCATGCCTGTAATCCTAGCACTCAGGAGGGAGAGGCAGGAGGATTGCTGTGAATTTGAGGCTTGCCTGGGCTGCATAGTGAGCTCAGGGCCAGCCTCAACTACAAAGTGAGACCCTGTCTCAAAAAAAAAAAACCCAAAAACAGTAAAAACAGATTTAATCAAAATTTTAACATAGCCACATCAGAAAGATGGAAGAAGGGAAAGGGGGGAGTATGATGGGTTGGAAAATCCTCTATCCTTTTATTAATTGACAGAAATATATCCATTTTATTGAAGGATACATATATATCTTTCCATAAAAGCAATGAAAAGTAGTTCTTCTGGGACAGAATTTGTTATTATAGACAAAGTAGTTAAGTATATGCTAGGTTTGGTTATAAGCCTTTTAGAGCTGTTTATATTATATTGATTTCTTTTTTCTTATTTTTTTTTTTTGAGACAGGGTCTTGCTTTGTAGTTCAGGTTGGCCCTGAGCTCACTATGTAGCCCAGGCAAGCCTCGAACTCAGCAATCCTCCTGTCTCTGCCTCCCAAGTGCTGGGATTACAGGCGTGAGTCACCACACCCAGCATTGCGTGTAGTTACCAGGATAAACTGAGGGCCTTGCGCTTGCAAGGCAAGTTGGAACCACTGAGCTAAATCTCCAGCCCTTAATACCTACCTCTTATGGGATTACAACACCATTACTATGGTAGCATTTGTTTTGTTTTTACTTAAATTAGTTATTTCAAGACTGACTCTAACAAATCCTGATATTTAGTACAGATAGAGGATCCCTTATCTAAAATACTAGGGACCAGCCAAGGCTTCAGGCCAATATGAGCTACATAATAAGTTCAAATCCAGCCTGCACTCCACAGCAAGACTCTGTCTCAAAAACAAAAAACCCCAACCACACAAACAAAAAATTGGGACCAGAAGTATTTTGAATTTTGGAATATGTACATGATGTAATATTTGGGGGATGGAACCTAAGTCTAAGCATGAGATTCATTTACATTCATTTAGATTTCATATGTACATCATGTATATAACCTGAAGGCAATTTGATGTAGTATTTTTCACAAGGTGCCTGGAGTACAGTTGCACGATATGGAATTTTCCACTCGACACATCAGGTTGGTGCTCAAAGTTTTAGATTTTAGAGCAGTTTGAATTTTTGGATTAGAGATGTTAAGTCTGTACTATGCCAAAGCAAGGTAGATATGACGTTTTTTTCTCTTTTTTTGGTACTTGGATCGAACCCAGGGCTTCACAATGAGCTACATCCTCAGCAGAACTTCATACATACATACATATATATATTTTTTAATTTTGACACAGGGTCTGGCTAAATTGCTAAGCTACCTAGGCTGGGCTGGAACTGCAGTCCTCCTGCCTCTGCCTTCCAGAGTATAAAGATTACTATAAGAGTGTGCCACTCTACTATAAAACATGATAATTTAAAAATTCATTTTTCAGGCCCGGGGATTTAGCTCAGTGGTTCTGGCATCTGCCTGGCAAATGCAAGGTCCCAAGTTCGATCCCTGGTACCACACACCACAATGCCAGTTGTGGTGACTCACACCTATAATCCCAGCACTCAGAAGGCAGAGGCAGGAGGATTGCTGAGTTCGAGGCTTGCCTGGGCTACGGAGTGAGCTCAGGGCCAGCCTGAACTACAAAGCAAGACCCTGTCTCAAAAAACTAAAAAAAAAAAAAAAAAAAATCATTCCTCTAGGCAATATTTTACAACTAAAAACACTATTTGGTATTAAGTGTTTTATATGCAAGTAATTTGTACTGCAGATCTTTATATTTTACTGATATTTACATTACACAGCTCTCATCACTAAATTCCTCATCACTGCAACGTGTCCTTCTTTACCCTTGGGCACCTTGAATCCTGAGGTGAGGCCCCTGCATTGTGCTTCTCTATGTCTGCTCTTCAATCTCGGCTGGTTTGACAGGGGCTTCCCCTTCATCCTGCTTCCTCCATTTCTTCAGCTTTGGCAATTTCCTTTTTCTTCTTCTTCTTCTTCTTCTTTTTTTTTTTTTTTTTGGAGGTTCACATTCTCCAAGCACATTTTTTGTAAAGTGTCCACTTTCCCCACAATTGTAACACTTAGATCTATCAAAGTAGTTCTGCCCTCATGAATTCAGCTGCTCTCCTGTTGTCAATAGCAACACTCGCCTTGATCACTGCCAAGTAACTGTTGCTATGGCTCTGGTGCAGTTTTGTGCAGTCTTTATCCATTAGTATAAACGCAAGCCCTTTACTTCTTCATGTTTTTGTCTTTCATCCCAATAACCTTACAACCTGGTATAAGTCATCAATCATCAAGGAGAAGGGCAAGGTGGACACTTACACTGTGCGCTTACTCAGAGCCAACCTACTACTCCTGTCTTCAGGCAGGGTGGTCCCTGGTGCAGCCTGGGATCAACTCTGACTTTTCCTCACCCCTTGCAGTAGCCTCAGCATCCTTTGCCCAGGTGGGGTCAGTGCAGAGACCATGGTTGCAGCCTGAACATGTCTTTTCTTTTGTTTGTTTTTTTGGGTTGGGGGGTAGGTACTAAGGATGGAACCCAAAGCTTTGTCTGTGCTGGGCTGTACCACTGAGCTACATCCCTAGTCCCATAGGTTAGACGTTTCTAGTTTTTTTTTTTTTTTTGAGACAGGGTCTCACTTTGTAGTTCAGGCTGGCTCTGAGTTCACTATGTAGCCCAGGCAAGCCTTGAACTCAGCAATCCTCCTGTCTCTGCCTCCCGAGTGCTGGGATTACAGGTGTGAGCCACCACGCCCGGCTAGACGTTTCTAGTTTTAAGACTGGGGGCATCAGTTAAGAAACGGTCTGGCCTTACAGCAATCCTCCTGCCTCACAGCCCCCCGAGTGCTGGGATTACAGGTATATGCCACCATGCCCCTCTGAGATTTTTTTCTTGTAGTAAAGAGGTTGGAATTTGTTTTTTTGTTGTTTTTGGTAGCACCACGTCTTGAAATCATGACCTGGTACTTGTAAGGCAGGTGGGGGCGCCATTGAGCTAATTCCCCAGCCCCAGAGGCTCAAATTTGAGGTCTTTACACTAAGCTACATACCCAGCCCTTTATTTTTTTCATTTTGAGACAGGGCCTTGCTAATCATAAAATTGTCTAGGTTGGGCTTAAACTTGCAACCCTCCTGCTTCCACTTCCCAAAATGCTTTTGAGATCGTTAAAACATGACAGTTAAATTAAAATTAGTGGCAAAACATAGAAGCAATTCTTGCTTTTGTATTTCCTCTGTGGAGGGCAGAGAAACTGAAATGATAAAACATACCCCTTGCCTAGCTTTGTCTTCACTATACTGCGTGGCGACCTCACTGAATCGCATTCCAGACTTTAATTTTTCCATGGCTTCCATAATCTTGCCGTGTTTTTCACACAGAATGTGTCGGACCTACAAAGGAAAAGCATACCCATATAATACCTGTAGATGCAAACAGTTCTTCTCAGTATACTAGTTAATTCAAATTATCCTCACCAGTTAAAAAGAAAAAGCCTGTGTTAGCTTGAGGCAACTGAAAATCCCACAAATCTGCCCTGGTGGGTGACTGCCACAAACCCATTCCCTAAATCTAGACAGTATCTCAAAATCCTGATTTAGTTGGATGTGGTAGCACATGCCTATAATCCCCATACAGTAGGTAACCAATTTATGAACATTCAACTTGTAAATCCCCAGTGCTAGGGTAAAAAAAGAACTTCATTACGATGGAAAACAGGCACTGGCTGTAGGAAGTTCTCATCTCTAGCCACGTAACTCACTGGTACCACGAAAAGCATACATGATTATGGCTGAGTTCTGGTCTTAGAGTCCAAAAGCAACTGCACTTATGACCTGGAGCATGGTTTGTTTTGCTTTGTTTTATGGTACCGGGGATCAAACTTGGGCCCTTGTGCTTCCAAGGAAGGTGCGGTACCACTTGAGCTAAATCCCCAGCCCTGGAGCATGGTTTTAAAGCTCCAAATCTTTCTCATTTGTGTAAAGATTGAGACAATGCAGCTAATAGTAAATGCTGGCTACTCTTTAATTAGAACTGGAATATGAAAATACCCACTAGAAACGATTTCTTACCCAAAGAGGCCTGATGTATTTAACATTTCTCTTGAGATACTCAGGATTGAAGAGGACCTTCCTGCTGAGCTACATCCCTAGCTCTTCTTATAAAAATTTATTTATTTTTAATTTATTATTTTTATTTTCTTTTTGAGACAGGGTCTTGCTTTGTAGTTTAGGCTGGCCCTGAGCTCACTATGTAGCCCAGGCAAACCTCGAACTCAGCAATCCCCCTGCCTCTGCCTCTGGAGTGCTGGGATGACAACCATGAGCCACCACACCTGGCACTGTGCTAGTGGTGCTGATTGCTGGAGGGCATGAGCCACCACACACGATAATGTTGTATGTGTTCATTGGGATTGAACCAGGGTCCTTGTTCAATCCCAGGCAGATGCCAGAACCAAAGCTAAATCCTGGCTCTTATAAAAATTTTGAGACAGGGTCTCATTGAATTTCTCAATTGACCAGGCTGGCCTTGAACTTGCCATCTTCCTTCCTGCCTCAGCTTCCCAGATTGCTAGGATTGAAGGCCTCCACCATCACACCCAGCTAATTCAATACTTTACAAAAGCATCACATGCTAGGTGTGGTGGCATATAGCTATAATTTCAGCACTCAAGAGAGGCTAAGATCCAAACCCAGCTTGGGTAATTTAGTATTCAGTGCAACCCTATCTCAAGATAAAAAGTTTCTTAAAAGGACTTGGGATATAGCTCAACGTGAAGGCCCTGGATTCAATCTCTAGCACTGGGCAAGAAAAGCCTCAAATGTTGAATATTAAGGGTACTCAACACTGTAGTTAGTATTCATTATGACCTCAGACCTTTATGACCTTACATAAAGCCATAGTTGAAAAAAAAAATTCTACACCCTTAAAAATGATTTTGTCCTTAAATCTGTTTTAGAGGGCTTCCCATTTTTCATTCAAACCCAACCAGCTTCTGTGTTACACTAGGGGTGATACTCTGCGGTAGGCCAGGCCCCGAAAGTTCTTCCTCATACTTTAGAGATAAACAAAAGGAAGGTGCCCCTTAGGGCTACTGAAATGGAGGGTAGAATGGGAATGAAGGTTGTCCTTGGCCCACAGGAACAACCTTCTGCCTAGCAGAGATAGGAACACATCAAAGAGAAGATGTGCCCACAAACAGGGCTCACAGAGTCCATCTCCTATGGAGTGTGTCCAGCTTTGCCCCAGGGACAAGGAAACAATCTGGGCAGCAGTGACAGCTTGCTGGGGGCGAGAATGGTGAATCAGACCTCAGCGTGGCCTGGCTGAGGCTTCTAGAGTGCTCCTCTGCTTCGACATTCACAAAGCAACCTCCTTCCATCTTGGCCAGAAAGTGCACACAGCACTTAAGACCACAGAAAGGGGCCACTAGCTGCCATCTTATCAAGGAAGAAACAAGTTTTCTGGTTTGAACGGCGTGCCACAGTAAGTTTACAGTGCCTGCAAGGTCTATGAGGATGGTAAGAGCTCAAGTGCAGCTGTGGGATGTAGGGGTGGTTACTCCAGAGACTACAGAAGGAGAGGAGGAGGGGAGAGGCTTCATCACAGAGAAGAGAGTATCAATGTTTAAGCAACAAATCAAAGAAAGAGAAAAAACTGAAAAAGTCTAACAAAAAGGAAAAGCCAAGGAGGTAGGAGAGAAAAGGGTATTAGAAATCAAGGCAGGACAAAAATGAGGCTATGGGTATAGTTCAGTGGTGCAGCTTGCCCAGCGCACAGGGCCCTGGTTTCTGTACCCACTACTACAAAAACAAGTAACTCACACACACATGGCAGGACAAAGTTTCAAAGAAGAAATAGAAATAGGAGGGTTAGGTGCCACAGAGATATCAAGTAAGAAGTATAAGATGTTTGGGCCGGAGGGTTAGCTCAGTGGTTCCAGCGCCTGCCTCGCAAGCACAAGGTCCTGAGTTTGATCCCTTGTAACCACATACAATGCTGGGCGTGGAAACTCATGCCCACCAGCAATCAAAACCACATACCACAGTGCCGGGCGTGGTGGCTCATGCCTGTAATCCCAGCACTCAGGAGGCAGAGACAGGAGGACTGCTGAGTTCGAGGCTTGCCTGGGCTACATAGTGAGCTCAGGGCCAGCCTGAGCTGCAAAGTGAGACCTTGTCTCAAAACAAAACAAAACAAAAAAGAAGTATAAGATGTTTAACAACAACTGGTACAGACATTTAACTCAGTGGTAGAGTTGTCCAGCACACATGAGGCCCTGGGTTCAATCTTCAGCACTGTAGACGGCTGTGATGGGGCACACCTGTAATCCCAGCACTTGGGAAGCTAAGGCAGGAGGAACTGGGTGAGTGCAAGGGCACCCTGGGATACACAGTGAGCTAAAGACTAGTCTGAACTATTCACCCAGCCTGTCTCACAACAAATTTTTAAAATCTCAGCATTGTAAAAAAAAAAAAAAAGGTTAGCAAAAGGAGTTCCATAAATGCAAAAGCTAGCTGGGCATGGTAGCACATAATCCTAATCCTCTGAAAGGCTGAGACAGGAGGACTAAAAGTTGTAGCCCAGGATGGACAACTTAGTAACACCTTGTCTCAAAATAAAAAATAAAGAAAGGGTAGTGCTCGCTTCGGCAGCACATATACTAAAAATAAAGAAAGGGCTGCAGGCTGCAGGTATAGCTCAGGGTAAAGGTCCTAAGTTCAATTCCCAAAGTAAAAAATTAAATTAAAATAAAATGAAGGGTATAGGCCAGGACACAGTAGGCTGACTGAGGAAACAACAGGAGGTGGAAAGGTAATATACAAATGAGCAACTCATCCAACCAGTTTATCTTAAAAAGGGAGGGCTGCCCAGTGTGGTGGCACATTGACTAATGCCAGCACTTGGGAGGCGGAGGCAGGAAGACTGCACAAAGTTCAAGGCCCGCCTGGGCAAAATAGCGAGCTTAAGGCCAGTCTGCACTGAGACCCACTCTCTCAAAAATCAAAAAACAAACAAGAAGGAAGGGCTCTGCGTAGAGGAATGATTAATGAAGTATATATTTTAAAGATTCTGGAGTGTATTTTCAGAATGAAGGGGAAGATCCAGCAAAAGAGGGCACGGGTAAAGACAGAGCAAAGAAAGGAAGGTGCAATAAATGAAAGAGCAAGGCCTGGTATTTGGAATACTGAAAAACCAGCTTTAAAGGGAGAATGGTGAGGAGAAAGTAAGCAGGTCAGGGTGAAGACAACTGCTGACAAGAGGCCAGAAGGCAGAGTTCCTGACTCTTTGTGAAGATTTTTTTTTAAAATTTGAGGACTGGAGATTTAGCTCAGTGGTTCCAGCGCCTGCCTCGCAAGCGCAAGGTCCTGAGTTTGATCCCAGAAGCCACATAGAATGCTGGGCCTGGTGACTCACGCCCACCAGCAATCAATACCACACACCACAGTGCCAGGTGTGGTGGCTCACGCCTGTCATCCCAGCACTCGGGAGGCAGAGGCAGGAGGATTGCTGAGTTCGAGGCGGCTTGCCTGGGCTCCACACTGAGCTCAGGGCCAGCCTGTACTACAAAGTGAGACCCTGTCTCAAAAAAAAAAAAAAATTTGAGACAGGGTCTCCTTAGCTGCCCAGGCTGAGCTTAAACTTGTGATCTTACCTTAATAGGCCCAATATTAATGTCCCCAACCCCCAAGGTTATAGAGTCTCCAACAGGGCCTGCAGGGCAAAGGAAGCAGACCACTCGACTGATCCTGAGTCGTCATCTGGCAGGGAGAGGTACCAAGATGACCAAAAGGAAAAAGAGTCAGGGCACCTAAACCCAAGGATTTCCAGTTTCCAATCACAGCAAATACAGAGAATAGAACACACACGAAGGCTGGACGGCATCGAGGTCTGTGAAAAGAACAGAACAAGAAGAAAAAAGAAGGAAACTGCGGCCAGTAAGTGGGTTCCAGAATCTGCACAGATTATGATGACACAGAGAAGGGTATGGACCCAGAAGTGCCTGTGGCAGGGGCGGGCATCCTACAGGTTGGTAGTCCTGGGATCCCTCCCAGCTGGGGCCTTTGAAAACATTAACAATAACCCAGGTGTCCTTCAGCGGGTGGTTTAACGTACAATGGCACCCTGGAATACCATGAAGCAGTACAGAGTAACAGACTAGTGACATAGCAACTTGAATTATGCTGGGTGGGGAAACCAACCCCTAAAGGTTAGGTTCTATATGATTTTATTCATTTACATTCTTTTTTTTCCCCAGAACTGGGAATTGAACTCTGGCAAAGTAGGCGCAGTACCACTTGCACTAAATCCCAGGCCTTTTTTTTTTTTTTGAGACAAGGTCTCACTTTGTAGTTCAGGCTGGCTCTGAACTCACAATGTATTGCATGCAGTTTGAGGCTTGCCTGGGTGGCCTCAAACTCACAGCAATCCCTGCCTCTGCCTCCCAAGTGCTGGGATTACAGGCGTGAGCCACCACACCCAGCATTGTGGTGTGTGGTACCAGGGATCAAATTTGGGACCTTGCACTTACCAGGCAGATGCTGGAACCACTGAACTAAATCCCCGGCTCTCCT
>PVIC010045450.1:0-14625 GCA_004025085.1 Thryonomys swinderianus
CTGTAGATGCAAATGAGTTCTAGAAAGTAGGACAGCTTTTATAGAGTGGAATATTTCTATAGGAAACTTGGTGTGGGAATGTGATGAGGGGAAGGAATAAATATGATACAGAAAGAAAATAAAAGAGCATGTATAAGGGGGGAGGAGGGGGGAGTGGGTAGGGATATGGGTAAAAATGAGAAGTAACTTGTGGCATATACTGGTACAAATTTCCCAATGTTATATGTGATTTTGAGGTGTATATAAATTGTACCAATAAAGAATTCAATTAAAGAAAAAAGAAATGCAAAATGTCAGGTGCAGAATGTCAGGTACTGATTCTGGATCTAAACTTTACCATTATTCCACTCCTGACCATATTAAAGATGAAGAATTGTGGGGGAAGCATCATCATCATCCAAGGAAATCTGAATTTTAGAAAAAAAGTGAAACAAGCTTTACAAGAGATGTCCTGTCAAGGTCTAAATTGAACTGAGTGGAGAACTAAGCAATTTTAAATGGAACTAAGGTATGAATATAAGCCATTTCACAGATTCCACCAGTGGTGGAATGGACCTAGACACATTCTTTGTCCTAGTTTAGTCTCAGGAAGTGGAAGAAATTGGGCTGGCTGTGGCTGCTCAGGTGGCAGGTGACTCTCCTGGAAGGTTCTTCCTAGGTGAGGAAAGCATTCTGTGCTTAATGTCTGGAGCATGGACTGCGGAATTAGAATAATGAAGCTTCTTGCAATGGAATGGAATTCATGTTGCCAGGCAGTGTAACTATTTCCGGTTAGTTGAAGACATAGAGTGAAACTTTCACAAAATGCATCTGTCATAGGATAGAACTTATGTGGTGTCAGCCAAGTTCTAGAGTTTTTGACCCAAAAGTTTTCAGGTAAACCTGAGAATAATTTGAAGACATCAACAGATGCCAGATGACAAAGGTACCTCATGCTGGAAACTTGGCAGTTGCCTTGAGATTCGCAAAGCCTTGTTTATTGCTTTTTCTTTTTGCTTTTATTTTACTAGCCTTACCATTTCCCCTCCTGAATAAGAGGTAAATATTAATCTAGGCGATATTAATTAAAATACCCTAAAAGCTTAAAGGCATGACTGTAACATACACTGGTTGAACATATGTGCAGGTAATAGTATCAATATTGAGAGCTCCTGCTGTGAAAAGCCATAGCAAAGAATTTTTAGTAGACTTACTTCTGGGATCACTAATGATTAATTAGTGTGTATCATAATGTAAAGCAAATGTCACTCTAGCTACCTGGGGTTGCTGTCATTTGAGAGCGGAGCAATTTCCTGTTGATCACCAATAGTAAAATGAAAACTGCCTGCCATCTTGTGGAAGGTGGTGGGTATCTCATGCCCAGGGGAAAAAAAAAAAAAAGAAAGTGAATCTTCTAGATTCTTGCATATTCTATTTTTTTTCTCCCATGGATGTGTTGTTTCCTGTAGAGAACTGTATAAGGATTAAAACGGAAATGAGCACATCTCAATTAAAAATCACACGATTGCGTTTCCTTTCTCATTACACATTTCAAAATCAAGGCATCATACTTAAACAGTAAATGGATGGTGTTTTTCCATCGAGTGCCTACCTCTTGACGAATAATGAGTTAGCCTGACCCACTCAGTTCATTAGCTAACTCCAAGAGAAATTGTAGCCAAATAAGTATTTAGGATCGTTAGTTCACAATCAGAAGCAGAGCACAGGCTATGCAATGGTGGACTGAATGCCAAACAAGCGGTTTACAGATTTTTCTATTGAGACAAAATTCTTGGAGCACTCAGGAGTTTAACTTGCTCCTCAGGGGCCTTCAAATGGCTCTGCCCAGGACAGCCATCAGCTCTGTTGATTATTGTAACTCACTCAATCCCAGGAAAACGTGTGTCCTGGGGAACAAATAGTTATTCCCTAATTCCAATCACAGTTGAGCAAACAATTGAACCAGTAAAGAGCTAGTTGGAAAAGACAGGTGAGTAGAACAGTGGAAGAAAGTGGTGTTTGGAAAAAGTAAGAAAATAAGAGTGTCCACAAGTTCCTTAACAGGTGGTTCTGGACAAATCGAGGTGGAAGGGAGTTAAGTGGCTGTTTCACTAAATTGACTGATTAATTTAGTCAAAGGTCAATTTGGTCAGCTTTTATAGACAGAACCAGTCTGAATCTTTTCCAGAGGCTTATCGACAACCGGAATCCAGTCTAGCCTATGTATCTGCCTGCCCGTCCATCTATCTATCTATCATCTATCTATCTATCTATCTATCTATCTATCTATCTATCTATCTATCTATCTATCTATCTATCATCATCATCATCATCATCATCATCATCATCATCATCATCATCATCATTATCTGTGTCTCTATCATCTACCTACCTATTTCTGGGGACTCAGAAAGCAATCTTCTGGAACAGTGATTTATCATGCTGAAAAGTTTCTCTATTGACTATCAATACCAAACTTGACCTCTGGCTGTGTATGTGCTGCTGATCTTCTTGGGACAGTATAGGGGTTTGTCTTAGTGATGTCATATTTTATTTCAAAAATACAGGAAAGATTGCATACATAAAAATAATATATATTCATTGATAGGATGATGAGACAGTTTTCATCAGAACTTTAAATGATTGGGATTTTCTTTTTGTTTTTCAAAGACACTTTATTGAAGGGCATTCACGCAAAACTTCCACAACAGATAAGTATAAACAAATACAATTTTGAATACTTTCAAAAATTTATTACTCAGTAACCAGGTTTTACATGGATGAGTAGCCAAAATTTGTACTTTTCCAGTGGTTAGACACTTGTAAGGGCAACTTCCATTTGGTCCATTCTACAATGTCATATTGTGCCTTGTTACTAAGTAAAAGCTTGTGAAAGTGTTGAATTATTTTTCAATTGCTGCCTATTGTCAGTTGTAACATCAGAAATGAAAGAAATCAAAAATACTACCTTCAGCCCATAGAAAATAGATCATTTGGTGACCTTTCCTCTATGCTTTTATTCAATTTCTTTCCTCGGGAGAATTTTGAAATATGGCCCTTGTTGAAATTCTAGTTCAAGTATTTTTAGACTTATTTCTTAACCAGATGTGAAAACTACAACTCCCAGAAACCTGAGCAGCATCCTGGTACAATAATAACCAATGGAAAAGAAAATAGTTCACATATTTTGTAGTAGTGTCATTCTGTCTTGGAATATGGGATACCAGAGTGCATTTGCTTCTTTTTTGGTAAACGGTAAGCATGGAGCCTAATAAGCAAGATGAAATCAAAGCATTGGAGAAAGGTTCTCATTTTCAATTATGCTCTTGATGAAGTGTGGTTTTACATTCATTATTTTAAGGGTGTGAGTTTAAATGTATGGTACGTTCCTTTGTAAGAATCAATGTCAACCGAGGGCATTTTGATTTTTTAAAAGCACTTAGAATTTAGTAAAGAATTGAAATTTTTGAAACCCAAATAAGAATTCATGTTTTCCAGCTGAGATAAAGCTTTCTGATGGGTGGAATATATTATAGGTGCAAAAACTGCAGTGGTGAGAATAAATACAACAAATTGCTTCCCAACTGCTGCCGTAGTGTAATGCTCCTCAGTTTGATTGTTAACAAGCTGCTGTTAAGGTTGTTGGAGAATCATTCAAACTGTGAGTCTTAGCTTTTTCTCCCCCAGCATTAGATGATACACATCGTTTAATGAGGGCAAGTTCATTAAATATTTTGCTCTTTGTAATTTCAGGCTGCTGGTGAGGGACAAGACGGTATTGTAAAAGGAAGTGGGTGTTGTTGGTATAAAACCACCTTTCCCCCCCACTCACAGGGAAAGACCGAGTAGCTCATTTATGGTTATGCTGCCTGGGGCACAGCTATTATACTTTAGCTCATGGCAGTAGTCTATTAGACTTGAAACCATTATGCTTTTTTATTTGTTGATTATAATAACATTTAAAACTACGTGTTTGTTACTGACGACTTACACACAGAACAGGAGAGCAACAGAAATGGCTCCCTCCTATATGCGAAGGATTAAAAATGAGAAAGAACCCTTCTGCAATTGACATTTCCTCTCCTATAGGTATTATCTCAGGTTTTCTTTGTGGATTTTCCCCTGTTTTTCTTTGTGTTATCTGTATCATGAACAACACGAAGACTCTGCCTAGCCTGTGCCCCCTCCCGGTCGAGGCAGCCTTCATGACATCGTGTCATCCTGCTCCTCCTCCTGATGGGCCTTTGCTTGGTGTGTCGTTGTTTAGTTTAAGCAGTTGGCACTTGGGAAAGTCTGGTGATCTTTAATGCGTCAAATCAGGACTGACTAGCAAAAATACTGCCCCCTGGTAGAGGCAGCTCCGTGTTTGGTTACTGAACAGTTGAGCATGGACTTCAGCCTTGATTAGAAAGAGATTTTCAGGAACACACATCTGCCGGGGCAGGCGGGGTGCATGCAGTAGTTAGAGAGTTTTACAATGAGAAAAATCTCCAAATAGGGATGACTTAAGGTGCCTCATTTTTGCCATCTTTTAAAGAGGGCATCGGAGAGGTGGCAAGGAGCCTGACACCTTAGGGAGAGAGTGGATGCTGATTATACAAGAGGCCTGATTATCTAAGGAGTGAAAAATAGTCAATCAGTTGAGCATTTTGAATCCCTGATACCAAACAGCTGATGGGGCTATTCTCCATGCCTACCCCGGGCGGGGGTGACAAAAAGGGGTGGGTGGAGACACACTTGATGCTCACCCGTCAGCCTCTTGGGTTTCGTGCAGCTGGTCATGGCTCAGAAAAGAGAGCCCAGGGCCAGGGATGCGGCTCAGTGGCATTGTACCTGCCTGGCAAGCACAACATCCTGAGTTTGATCCCTGGTATCAAGAAAAGAAAAGAAAACAGACACCATTGCATTCTTTTTATTTTGTTATTTTTTTCTTTGTAATTCAGACAGAAGACGAGGCAACCAGGGCAAAAAACATGTGAGTCAAAGCATTCATTTGCAACAACCTATCGGTTCCATCCGTTCACTGGCCAGCTGCATGAAGCCAACTGCTGCAGTAGCACCGCACAGATTTTGCCCAATTGCTCCCCAGGTAGCAAACCACAAGAACAGGAGGTGGACCCAGAGTTTCATGCTTGCTGGCACAAATATCAACAACAGGACTGAGTTGGTGAGGACTCGGAGGCTGCTTTAAGATATTTGCTCACTCATTCATCCACGATATTTTGTGAACATCTACTATTGGCAGTCCATCTGCCAATGGTGAACAATACGGAGCAGTTCCTAGGATCCAGAGACATTAAAGAGGAAAATTTCAATACAGGGTGATAAAAACGTGCCACTCTCTTTTCCACTTGGTGAAAAGCCATTCTCTTTTTTTTTAACCTCTGTTTTCTCTACGTCCTCTCCCATCAGGTGATGCTTTGAAATTCCCAAATGTTCCAACAGTAGCACTTCTGTGCTGTGTGTCAGCACTTCACATCAACTTGAAACTGTCACTGAGTCTGGGAGCACACATGAAGGAGTTTTCAGTGGCTAGCTCCACAAAGGAAGTCAACTGCACTGCGGCCCAGCACCTGTGGGATGGCTTTGCTCACAGAATACCCTCCTGCCTGTGAAGTGCAAAAGGACCTCTAATGGGCAGGCTTTCTCACCAGAGCTCCCCTTGGGTTTGCGCTTACCCTTGTACCCTTGCGTGGTGCGTGCACATACCCTAGTCAGCCTTCAGCCTCCTGAAGCACAGCTTATATTGAGGCACTATAAGATCATTGCGACCCTGGAAGCCACCGAGTGTGTGTGACCAACAGAGAGAAGGTGCCTCAGTTTGTGTTGGAGTGTAAGCCACAGAAGAGGTTGACAGAGTGTGCAGACTTCTTGGATTCAGTTAAAGAGAATGCACTGACTTCGGCCAGTCGCAGAAGTAAATTTCCAGTAACATCAGCTTCAATAAGTTCAATAAGAGATATTGCTTCTTGTAGTTTTGTTTACTTTCCCAATCATACACACACATGCGCACATACACACACGCGGCTCTTCCAGGCCTGTGAAACCTTATTGATTTGGACCTCAGGAATCTCTTCACCCAACCACTTATTGTCCAAATCATGCTTGATGTTTTGACCTTCATTTACTGTTTTTAATCTAAGTCCTATCTTTTTCTCACATCCTACTCTTGGCTCTCCCTTCAGAACAAATATGGAGCCTCACTGACAAATTCTTACCACCTTTCCAGCCACCATCCTGGTCCAAGGAACCATTATCACTCCTGAATTCCTGTAATTTTCTGATTGGCATTCCTGTTTCTATTTTTCAACAACTGCAGTCTATTTTATATGTAGCTGCTGACATCATTCTTCTAGAACATAAATTATGTTATTCCTCTGCTCAAAAAGAACTGTTGTCCTCTGTGGCAAATTTGCTTGGGTTTTGTGCTTGTGTTTAGATATTTTTATCTTTATTATTTTATGAAGTTGTATCTTCAACTATAAATTATATACTGTAGCCTTTAGAATCCTATGTAATCTGCATCCCTTTCTTATTTTATTTTTAAATTGATTTTATTAGTATATTTTATATATGCATATGATCACACTCAACATTAAGAATTTGTTCCTGTACATGACACGTCTTGATTGTTACTTTATTCTACTCCACGGCCCTCCTGTTCTTACTGAATTGTCTCTCTGTTTGTTAAGATGTGGGTCTGTTGGTGTTCTTCTCCATTCTCAGTCATGCCAAATTCAGTCCTGGCTCAGTCCTTCTATTGTTCTGTCCCAAACCCACTGCCTGTGGCCTTCTCATGCTTCTTTCTTCCTTTCACTCTGATCCCAGCTCCAGTGAACTTCTGCTTGAAAGACTATTGTGGGAGCAGGTCCTTCTTGTTATGTAAGCCTCAGTTCAAGAAACTCCACAGAAACCTCTATCCCAAGTGTGTTATTTACAGTTACTTTCCACCGTATGCTACATACAACTAAGTACTTCTTAATATCATTATGGTTTTATTAGCATTATGACCTATAATTATTGAAGTTTTCTTCTTTATTCCTTATTTATTGTCTTCTTAACCTTCTTTGAGAATGTTCGTCCCATATAGATATGAATTGTATCAATATCATTAATTCTTTTTTTTTTTTGAGTCAGGGTCTCGCTTTGTAGTTCAGGCTGGCCCTGAGCTCACTATGTAGCCCAGGCAAGCCTCCAACTCAGCAATCCTCCTGCCTCTGCCTCCCGAGTGCTGGCATTACAGGCGTGAGCCACCACGCCCCACACTGTGGTATGTAGTGTTGATTGCTGGTGGGTGTGAGTCACCGCACCCAGTATTGTATGTGGTTACCATGATGGAACTCAGGAACTTGCACTTGTGAGGCAGGCGCCAGAACCACTGAGCTAAATCTCCAGCCCGAATGTTGTTAATTCTTATTTGTATCAACCTTGTTAATTCTATCCCTAGCATCTAGATGCTGATATATATGGCAAGTATGCCATTGGAACTGTTGAACAAGTGAATAAATCAATGAATGCTATGGGAACTGCTGTTATACATAGGATTGATGCAAAAAGAGGAAAAAATAAAGTTATCTGTGAATAATAATCATTTTATTCCATTTTGTGCTCCTATACCAAAATACCTGAGGTTAGCTAATGTATAAGAAGTAAAAATTTATTTGATTAATGATTCTGGTGACTGGTGGCTCCAAAAAATATTGCACTGGTATCTCCACAAGGGCTCCTGCATTGTGACATGACATATTAGAGAAGTAAAAGGAAAACTAGCCACATACTATAGAAGCTAAACATATTGAATGGCCTTGCTTTGTAACAATCTGCTCCCATGAGAACTAGTATACTGTCATAAGATCTAATGCATTCCATTGGCAAGATCAACCTATTTACGAGGATTAATATTTATGTGTCTTCCACTAGCTTAACCTCTCAAAGTTTCTACCACCTCCTCAATACTGTACCATGGCCATCAAAGTTCCATCACATGGACCTCTGGAGAACAAATCATGTCCAAACCATAGCACGCATGAGGGTATGCTTCCATTTCAAGATGCAAATTTCTGCTGCCTCAGTAAAATGTACCAGGAATAGCAGCAAGTCAAAGTGCAGTTGAGGTCTACCGCTGATTTAAGAAAAGTATTAATTTCACTGCTACGACACGCTGAACAATGGTAATATTCCACCTGCTACCAATTAAATGGTTGTTAAGGTGTGAGAACACTAACTTTCCCCCAATAGCCTCTTTCCTACCTCATCTGAGCCCTATTTTAAACAGATGTGATATGGAAATAATGTGAGAATCATTTATCATGGGAAGACCAATTGCACTGTCACTATCACTCGTCTGTCTAGATTTTATATCACTAAGAATGTCAGTCCAAAGATGAGAAACACTGCAGTAGATCCCATTATGTGCTATCCAAGCTTCCCATTCAGTACTGGAGCACTTATCCACTCTACTGCTAGGAGAATTGGCTGCTAATAGCTTATACTGGGTCCCACTCCAGAATATAGCTTCATCGGAAATGAACCTCCTCAGCCAGAATGAGACCCTCTCTCACTGGAAAGAATTCTTCTTTGTTTTTTTTTTTTAATTTCTTTTTGGAGACAGGGTCTCGCTTTGTAGTTCAGCTGGCCCTGAGCTCACTATGTAGCCCAGGCAAGCCTCAAACTCACAGCAATCCCCCTGCCTCTGCCTCCCCAGTGCTGGAATTACAAGCGTGAGCCACCATGCCTGGCAGTATGGTATGTGGTTACCAGGGATCACACTTGGGACCTTCTGCTTGCAAGACAGATGCCAGAATCACTGAGCTAAATCCCTGGCCCGAGAAAAGTCTTCATTTAATGCCTAATTAATATGGACCATAAAACTTGGCCCCATTGCCTCAGTTCAGGGCTTTTTTTTCCACAGTCCAAATGTATACATTACATTCAACCATCAGGACCACTTTGAAGGGCCCTGCCAACCTCAACTCCCCTGTGGGATTGACTGAAGCCTCTGGTGTAACTACCTGGTAGCTCAGACTTCCCTATGTCCTATCCTGACTTCCCAATTCTCTTAGAAGTCTTAGTTTTGAGAGGAAGCCTCCAAATCTCCCCTATACTGATATCATTTCAGAAAATATTTCCCAAAGAAATTTTTATTATAATAGTAATAGGAATGGCCCTAGAGGGGAGGAACACTTCAAAAATGAGATTTTGGAGCTGGATTACCTGCAAGCCAACTCGGAGTGAGAATCTTTTCTCTGGGGTAGGCAGAATATTAACAGCTTTTGGAACTCCACAGCAGTGAAATTGCTTAGACTGTTGGTGGTAAAGTAGGATGAATTAGCAGTAGCAGGGAGAATCCTGGCAAGGATAACATTTTGCACATTTGAGCATTTGGATGAAGTAGTAATTATAAGTATGAGGGAATTACATGGCTTTGGCTGGATCATATTGATGCCTTGGATAAAGACAATGAAAGGCCAAAGAGGTCTGGTCACTGATGTAAGATGGAGTATGACAGCCAGGTGTGTTTGGCAGCATACAAAGAATCCCTTATCTCTTTTCGCCAGAAGGCAGAAACAGCTGATGAGCAGGTCCCGGACTTAATGAGAAGGCTTTCAGCACCAGAGATAGGGTTGGATTCTCAACCTTAGTGACTCAATTATGCCGAGGTCAGGGCGTGATTGGGAAAGAGTGGAACCCGAGGCTTGGGATAAGACCATAAAAAAAGGTAGTGTTCGGGCTGCAGATTTAGCTCACGGGTTCCAGTGCCTGCCTGGCAAATGCAAGGTCCCTGGTTCAATCCCTGGTAACCACATACAACAATATCGGGTATGGTGACTCATGCCCACCAAGAATCAGTACCACATACCACAAATGCTGGGAGTGGTGGCTCACAGCTGTAATCCCAGCACTCGGGAGGCAGAGGCAGGAGGATTGCTGAGTTCAAGCTACATAGTGATCTCAGAGCCAGCCTGAACTACATAGTGAGACCCTGTCTCAAAAAAAAAAAAAAAAAAAAACCAAAATGTAGTGTTCAACTCTGTTTAGAAGGTGTTACAGGTGTTTCTGCTCTGCAAGAAAACACATTTTTCTCTTTGAATCTATTCCCACATTCCTTCCTGGCTGTGAGACCCCAAATAAAACAAAGTGCAACATGACGCAGTGGGGGAAGTGTTGGGCCTCTTAAGAGAGGAAAAACATTGTACCAAAGGAATTGCTAGATCTAGTCAACAATTATTAACAGATAGCAGAACCATATATATGAAACTGGATCCTGAAGAAGGTAAATCAAGAGGAACAAAACATAAAGTAGGTAAATGAGAGTTTAGTAAATATGGTATCACTGCCTCATGATGAAAGACCTACTCTGTCAAAGGCTGTGGGAGATCGTGCCAAGACACTGCTAAGGAGGATCCTTAAAAGCTTGGGCAAAATGACCATCTAAATAAAACGAAGTAAAAATGTCACGCATTACATGAAAGATGATAGAAGGAATCAGAAGTCACTAGAATTGTTCACATCAGCAGGAGAGATTATACTCTATTGCTGGAAAATCCACCACCCAAATATTTTCTGCAAGAAGGTATAAAAGGCATTCCACCTACCAAAGCAATGAAGAATGGGCTGGGAGGCAAGAAACTATCATTCCCCAGGGTTTGGTGGCTGTTCTGGGCAGACTGAGGCAGACGGCAAGAAATGCTTGATGGCAAAGGTGGCAACAGGATCTGGAAATAATCCAGAGCAGATGTCAGTGGTTCACTGCATGGAACAAAGTGGGTGCAGTTACTCTAATGAATAGCTAAGTCAGAGTGGCAACCAAGAGGTCTTGCTCTGCAGAGAACTGAGCTATGGAGATGGTTCCTAGAACCTGGTACTCTAGGAGTAATACAAATTGGAATCCAAATGGTATTTGGCCTAGTTGACACAGCCAAAACATGTTAAAGATAAATAATCAGAAAGAACCGCCTCTCCATTAAAAACTATGACCTCAATCTGAGTCTATTTTCATAGTCAGTACCAAAGCAAGCAGCAAAGTTTATTTAAATTCTTCCTTGAAGAAACTTAAAGTTACTGAATTGAGTAACAGTACACCAGAAACTAGGGAAAACCTGGACACTTTGAGGCTTGTTAGTATTAATATATACTGTTACTTGAACACAGAAATGCTATCACAGCTCTTGTCTTGGAGTAGACCTGGTAACGAATGGAATCCTGGCCCAGATGTATCTCACATTAGGTCCACTATATCCATGGATTCACATGTGGTTGCTCCTTCAGCACAAAGATGTGTAATGAGTATCCTTGGTAGTGGGAAGAGTCCCAACATTTGATCTTTGACCTGCACAGTAAAAGCTGTCATAGGGGGAAGAATAAGTGCAAGCCTCTGAATCACATTCCCTCTCTTCTTCGTCTCCAGTAAAGATGGTAAATTTAAAAACAACATTGCACCTTTGAGGAATGCTGTAGATTATTTCTACCCTTAGAATTCTGAGTGGTATAAGAGCTATAGTCCTTATCTCATTCTCATTACCAGTATGAGTCCTCTAAGTAAATTGCATATTGGAGGATTACAATAATCTATGGTAAACTCAATCAAATAGTAGCCCCAATCACAGATGCTGGTCTAGATATGATAGATTAACTAGCACATGTTAACATAGCTTCAGATACATGGTATGTGCCCAATGATAATGATGAGTATGTTCTTATGTGTTCCTGGGAGAAAGAAGTAACAAAAGCAGTTTGAACTCATGTAAGGTAGATGACAGTACAATTATGCAGTCTTGCTCAGGGCCAAATATAAACCTCTCATCCTCTGTCATACTATGGTTTGCAATATTCTAGCCCATGTGACATGTCCTGCAGGACATCACATTCATCCAATTTATCAATGATGTTTTGTTAAACAGAAGGATGAATGAGAAGTAGCAACTACACTGCACACCTTGGGAAGACACTTATTTGTACTGTAGCATGTGGAAGACAGACTGTGAAGACTCAAAGGGGTCTGGTGCACTTGCATACTCTAGTAGCTTAGTGTTCCAGGCTGTGTAGAGACATGTCCACTAAAATAGCAAACAAATTGCTACATCTTTGTTCTCTCACCACAAAAGGGGAAGTAGAGTGCTTAATGGGTCTTTTTGAGATTTGCAAGCAATATATTCCACTCCAGCATACAGCTTTGGCCAGTTTTTCTTTTTTGCTTGGGTTGTTTAGTTTGGGAAAGTACTTTTAAAGTTCTTTGTGTATTCTATAGATTAATCTGCTATCAGAAGAATAGTGAACAAATATTTCTGCCATGCAGTGGATCGTCTCTTCATTCTGTTGTTTCTTTTGCTGTATAGAAGTGTTTTGTTGTTGTTGTTGTTTCAGAAAGGGTCTCGCTTTGTAGTTCAGGGTGGCCTTGAGCTCACTATGTAGCACAGGCAAACCTCAAGCTCAGCAATCCTCCTGCCTCTGCCTCCCGACTACTGGGGTTATAGGTGTGAGCCACCACATCTGGCTGCATAGAAGTTTTTAATTCAATATAGTTTCATTTACTGATTCTTGGTAATAGTATTTCCTGTGCTATTGGGATCCCATTCTGAAAATCTTTGCTTCAGGTGCTTCTCCTAGGTTATCTTTCAGGACTTTCAAAATTTCTAGTTTATAGCTAGGTCTTTTTTTTTTTTTTTTTTTTTTTTTTTTTTTTTTTTTTTTTTTTTTTTTTTTTTTGAGGCAGGGTCTTGCTTTGTAGTTCAGGCTGGCCCTGAGCACACTATGTAGCCCAGGCAAGCCTTGGACTCAGCAATCCTCCTGCCTCTGCCTCCCCAGTGCTGGGATTACAGGCGTGAGCCACCACGCCCGGCACTGTGGTATGTTGTATTGATTGCTGGTGGGCGTGAGTCACCACGCCCAGCATTGTATGTGGTTACCGGGATCGAACTCAGCGCCTTGCGCTTGTGAGGCAGACGCTGGAACCACTGAGCTAAATCTCCAGCCCTATAGCTGGGTCTTTTAAACAAGTTAGTCATTATAAATGTTTGTAGTACAAAATAATTACTTTCATTATAGATATTTGGTATATATACATGATACATATTTTTATATTCCTTCCCTTTCCCTTTTCTCCCTTCCCTTCATATCCTCATCCCCTTCCCATTTGCAGTAGATTGATCTGTTTCCTCTTACCTATCTTTTATTTTGCTTGTTTTTATACATTCAATTTTCCATATGCAAGAAACCATTAGTATTTAAACTCGTGTGTCTGATTTATTTCACATAACATGTTTTCAAGGAACATCCATTTTCTTATAAAAGGTTCACTATAGGTCTTTCATTCATTTTTAATTTAGTACTGGAGGAGAGGAAGGGATCTAGTTACAATAAGGTTTTACAGCAAGGGAGAGAGATGACACTTGACTCCACATACAAGAACTACAGAAATTTCTAGTCAAGGAGCAGGGAGGTGGTGGAAGTGGGTGTCATTAGCTGCAAATTATAAATCCAGGGAGATTCTTGTTATAACTGAACAATCTGAAGATATACATGGAGACCATACAACAGGTCGAAGATCAGAAAAGAGTTCAGGAAAGACTAATTAGAACCTAGTCAAGCAAAAATCTCTTCAGCTAGAAGGGCTTTAAAGGCCCTCTAGAAAACAGAGGACTGGATTCAACCTCTCCAAAGGAGCATGAGTTAGATTGAGTTTCAGTGTCTAAAATTACATTGTTTGTAATATATGTCACCATCACTACAGTTTTTCCTCACCTATGAGACTTAGGTCCTGCACCTACAGAACTGTCTTAACGTGGTCATCCATGAATTCCATTCAAAATCTAGATTGGGAAGTTAGTATTAAAGAACTTCACTTTCATGTCACATTTGGATTCAAAATTGGAAGATGAAAATATAAACAAAAATGGTTTCCCATTTCTGCTTGTGTTTACTACTTTTAAAACCAAGATTAAGTCACCTATCAGTGATTTAAAAGATTTAAGACAATATTGCAGTTGTGCAAATATACAGTGCAATTTTTATTTCAGAATGAAAGTATAGCCAATGAGCAAAGTATAACAAGCTCACAGAATCCTTTATAGCATAGAATCTCTTATTAATTACTTCAAGCTGATTTTTCTTTAAAAAAATGAACATAGTATAAAATTTGAGTTAGGTTGATCACTGACTATCAATATGATTAAACACTTTTGTTATAGCACTTGGTTATACTGAAAAAAAATTTTTAAATGGATGGCTAAGTTGTGTGGTTAAAAAGTTTCCCTAACATCCAAGCTGCTGTGCTTACATTTCATTTCCATGAATATAGCACACTGAGAAGGAAAAGGAGGGATGTGGGTCCCCAGGGCCCAGGAAGACCCGAGGCAAGAATTGAAGTCTACAGGGAGAGTGAAGAGAGAGGACGACAAGAGAGAAACCAAACAGTGCTCTCTCCCAGAGTGAAGACACTCAGCGAGGGAATGGCTACTGAAGCGGCAGATATGTGGTGACTTCTGGTGAACCATAAGCCTCCATAGAGTAAAATACTAGAAGAAAGAATCAATAGACAGCCTGGACTGCATCAGCTGCTGTTATTAACATTTATAAATTGACCCTGGACAGACTTGTGGACAGACCTAGTCAGTAAGGAAGTTCACCCGCTACCCCAAGGGATGAATG
>PVIC010045451.1:0-14631 GCA_004025085.1 Thryonomys swinderianus
CGGCATTTATTATTCATTTTTTAGATTGTTCCCCACAATGACTCTGAGCCCTCCATTTCCTCCTAAGCAAAGTGGAAGCTCATGGGGAGACAGAGTGGTAAGAGACAAACTTCATGAATAGCAGTTAAAGTACTTCACTTTACTTTCACCAACTTGCTATAAAATATGACCCAATGAACTCATGACTAGAACCCTACAGGAATGTGGAAAGGACAGTCATGAGAGGGGCCCTGAGGCTTCTGAATTCCAACATTATAGGGACTCCTGCCTGGCAGCAATGGATGTCGGTAACATATGATATGCTTTGCATATATTATCTTAGTCATAAGTTCACATAATACTAAAAACGAAGATTTATGGCAAATTGTATTAAAATCCTCACTTACATGGAGGAAAATGAAATTACAAAGGATGAATTTCCAGCAGGAAATTTAGGACAAGGATATAGTCTACTCTTAGTATAGGGTCTGTCTTCAGACATTATTTTCCTTAAAGGTGCTGAACAAACTCACCCAGTACCTTGCTTTTACCTCATTCTATGTTGTCCAATCACATTTGCTTCTCACTCTTACCTCCTGCCCATCAGGACCTGCAGTTTTAAGCCTTTTGCACATGTGTATTGCCTAGGCTCTTTCAAATGTCCAATCCTGGTTCAATTTTCCTATAAACCTTTTCCAATTCCTGAGCAAAAAAATAGAAATTTTCATTTCTGTGGTCCTCATAGTCGTCTTCCTCTTCCAGCATATTTGTACCAGAGCTGTTAAGAAATGGAGACAGTATAGGTACAATCAGCTCTATTATCAATTGTCTTTGTCTTGAGTCTCCTTGTTCCCGACTGCCTTCTGTTTATCAGTGCAGAAGATAAAGAAGAGAGACAAAAGACTCAGTGTAAGAATTAGGTTGCTCTCTTGAACTACTGGGTAATGATGGTGTCATTTTGTGAGAGGTAAGAGGCCGGGACAAGTGACTGTCTGTGTGTGGAAATGTTAGTGTCAGTCAGCAACCTTCCTGTTAAATAGAAACTAAAGGCTGGGATCTAGCTCAGTGGTACCATGCCTGCCTTGCAAGTACACAGTTGTGAGTTCAAGCCCCAGTACTGAAAGAAAGAAAGAAAGAAAGAAAGAAAGAAAGAAAGAGAGAGAGAGAGAGAGAGAGAGAGAGAGAGAGAAAGAAACTGAACAAAAATGGAGATAAAGTGAAAAGAAAAGAATATCTCTTAATAATGGAGCTGTACAGCAAAATTTAATTTCATGGTTGTTGTATGAAAATATGTTCCACATCACTGCTCATGTGAGAGAGACACACTGAGATCTACCTTACTCCACAAAGAGTGGCTGCTATCATGAAATCAACGAGCAACAAAGGCTGGCAGGGCTGTAGGGAGAAATGAAGCCTTCTCCTCCTTTGTTGGTGGGAGTCTAGACTGGTACAACCACTGTGAAGATCAGTGTGAAGATTCCTTTAAAAACTGGGACTCAAGGTCCCATTTGATCTTACTATTCCCCTGCTTGGTATATACAAGAAAGATTTAAATGATTCATATCACAGAGACACATATGTGAGCCCATGTTCATAGCAGCTCAGCTTGTGATAACTAAATCTTGGAAACATTCTAAATGCCTATCAACAGGAGATTGGATAAAGAAGATACAGGTTTTTTTTTAATAAAATGGAGTATTACTCAGCCACCAATAAGATAAATTACAGTAATTTATACTCACATGGATGTAGCTTAAGGACATACTCTCAAGTGAAATAAATAAAACATATGTAAATACAGTATCTTTTCTCTATATGAATAATTGAAGGTGTAAATGAAGGCCAAAATATATTATAAATAGTGTGAGATAGGAAGAAAATGTTCAAAAGGAAAAGGGAAAGAGTGGGTAGGGGAAAGTAAAGAGGAAGAAAATATTGATGGGTTTAAAAAAAAGGATACAAAGTTTACATATATGGGGTGGAGCTGTAGGGTGGGCAGGGAATGGGGAAAAGAGAGAATCAAGATGTGTCCTATACAGGTACAATTTTTTTAATGTTGAATGTGATCAAAATGTACGTATAAAATGTGCCAGTAAAAATCCATATAAAAATAAAAATATTTAAAGACCTAAAAAAAGAAAACCAAGAACTAAGTGCTGAATTTTAATGTCTTTAATAAGCCTAACAACTTAGTATTTTCTTTACCTGGAACTGTACAGCAAGAGAATATAATAACATGACTTTTATCAATATATCCATTTGTATATAAGACAGTTATATGACTGTTGTTTACTTTGGTTTGCTTGTTTTCCATCTGCCTTCCAAACTAGGATGTAAGATCCGCAGGGAAATAAATTATGACTTCTTTGTCAACAGATGTGTCTACAGTGGCAAGAGCCATGTGTTCACACCTAGAAGACACCGATAAATTAATATTGAATGATGAAATAAAGTAACCTCTGCTGTCAATGTTAGGATACATAGTCAGTATTTATAAAAATATATACTAGGGGGCTGGAGGGTTAGCTCAGTGGTTCTGGCACCTGCCTTGCAAGTGCAAGGTCCTAAGTTCGATCCCTGGTAACCACATACAATGCTGGGCGTGGAGACTCACGCCCACCAGCAATCAATACCACATCCCACAGTGCCAGGAGTAGTGGCTCACGCCTGTCATCCCAGCACTCAGGAGGCAAAGACAGGAGGATTGCCGAGTTTGAGGCTTGCTTGGACTATATAGTGAGCTCAGAGCCAGCCTGAACTACAAAGCAAGACCCTGTCTCAAAAAGGAAAAAAATACACACACACACACACACACACACACACACACTAGGTTCTGGTTCTGGTATATTATATTACTGTCAGCAAGACTTTATTACAATTAGACTTAAAACCTTAGAAATCAGCATTTAAGAAATCTTTAAAACTTGATTTTCCAAAATTCAAAAGCATTCCAATTAGTCAGCTACTGACCTCAAATTGATTTGAAGTGCTGCAGTTAAAGTTCACCTACAAATTTCAATTTAGAGGTCAGTAATGTGATGTATGCCTGACTAATTATAGTGGGAACCCTTGACATGTATGTATCAGCCAAAGAATATATTTGGTTCCGGTAAAAACAGAAGCTTGCCCAGAGTGGTGGCTCATGCCTGTAATCCCAGCACTTGGGAGACAGAGGCAGGAGGATTGCTGAGTCAAGGCTTGTCTGGGCCACATAGTGAGCTCAGGACCAGCCTGAACTACAAAGCAAGACCCTGTCTCAAAAAACAAACAAACAGGCCAGAAGGTTAGCTCAGTGGTTCCGGCGCCTGCCTTGCAAGCGCAAGGTCCTGAGTTCGATCCCCGGTAACCACATATAATGCTGGGCGTGGAGACACACCCACCAACAATCAACACCGCATACCACAATGCCGGACGTGGTGGCTCACGCCTGTAATCCCAGCACTCGGGAGGCAGAGACAGGAGGACTGCTGAGTTCACGGCGGCTTGCCTGGGCACCATAGTGAGCTCAGGGCCAGCCTGAACTACAAAGCGAGACTCTGTCTCAAAAGCAAAACACACAAAAAAAAAAAAAACCAAGAAGCTTACTAGTAGGCATCATTTCTGGCTTAAAATGAAGGAGGGAAGAAATCTGTTTCCGGTTTCTAGTTCTCTACACAAGAGCCTTTGTAAAAACTGAACACCCTGAACCAGCACTGCTGGCAGTTCCACAATGTGAACTGGGAGGTGTGGTCTGGAATCATCTCCTGTCCTCACCTTCTCTGGCCGGCTCTTCACCTATTCCCAGGTTTTCGTAGTAGCAAGGAGAGCTGGTTTTTCCTTTACTCTGTGCTCAGGCCTTCCTGCTGTTCAGACGTGACCTCTGTGTACTCACAGCTGATTTTCCAGTCATAAAGTTAAACACCCCATCTGCACTATGTGCCACCCATGGGTCTGACCTCAAATGTGCTCTGAGCCCAGGTGCCTTGTGTGCTCTTTTCTCACATTATTATTTTGTGCAAATACCAGTATTGTGATTCTATTCTCTTTATGAAGAAAGGAACTCTGTGCAATAACATGTTTTTTGTTTTTGTTTTTTGTATCAGGAATCAAACCTTGTATTTGTGAGGCAGGTACCAAAAACACTGAGCTAAATCACTGGCCCAAAGATAAATTTCCCTTCTACTTCTGTTTTTGTTTGTTTGTTTTTTGAGACAGGGTTTCACTTTATAGTTCAGGCTGGCCCTGAGCTCACTATGTAGCCCAGGCTGGCCTCAAACTCACAGCAATCCTCCTACCTCGGCCTCCCAAGTGCTGGGATTACAGGTTTGAGCCACCATGCCTCGCTGCTCTATGCAAAAAATTTATAGTTTAATAGTCACAAAATGTTAGCCCTGCTACCAATCAGCACATGTAAAGAATTTTAAATTTATAAATTTTAAACTAACAAAAAACTTAGATGTCCACACCAGGCAGCAAAGACCCTTTTTCACTTGTGCAAAGACACAAATGCTCATCTATGAACAGCAGCAGAGGTTACATATTGCTTGACAGGTGGAGTAACACAAAAGTTCCTGCTTCATTCATGGCACTTTAGACTTCATATCTTAGGAAACATGGTGAGACAGGGTGAAGAAGGACCAGACAAGTGAAGGGAAGCCCACAGCTGGCAACATTCTTTGTCTTATATGTCAATCCACCTCTCAGGGCTCTGAAGATTCTGAATCCCAGTGCCTCCCAAAGCTGCTGTGCTTCTGTGTGTAGCATTTTTGTCCTGAAGAAAGAGACCTCTCATAGCAACTTAATATAATAGTTTTGAGATCCTTTCAGATAATGTAGGATTTGCTTCTAGGAGCAATGTTTCCCCTTCTCTAGAACTTCTAAAATTACCTAAAATAGATGTAAAATCAAAAATTAAGAAAAAAATCTCATCCCACATTCAGTTGCACTGTTGGAATGAAAGGAAATGTGCACCCCCTCCTTCAGTTGGCTGAATGATGACCCCACAGATGTCCTCATCCTGACGTCCAGAGCCCACAAATAGGTCATGTTGTGGGCAAAAGGGCTGTTAATGTGATTAAGGGGCTTGAGATGGGAAGATTATCCTAGGTTACCTAGGTGGGCTCAAAATGTCACACACAGTCTTAAGACAGAGCCAGGAAGATCAAAGGTAGGAAAAGGCAGGGGACAATAGACCCAAAATGCAAGGAATGAAAGCAGCTGCTGGTGTCTGCCCAGGCAGAAAAGGTCTTCTTCCCTGAGCCTCTAAAAGAATAGGCTTGCTATCACCTTGATTTGGGAGTCATGAGATTCATATCAAACTCTTAACATTCAAAGTCATATAGAGGTAAAACTTTCTAGTTCTAAGTCACTAAGTTTGCAGTGATTGTAGTGGTGGTGGGAAGCAGTGCAATAATCCATTCAACACTGTAGACATTTTATAGAATTTGATAATCACCTTCTCACTTTTGATGCCAAACTGCTCTTTCTCTGTCTCACACACACTCTCTCTCTGTCTCACTCTCTCTCTGTCTCTCTCTCTCTGTCTCACTCTCTCTCTCTCTCTCTCTCTGTCTCACTCTCTCTCTCTCTCTCTGTCTCACTCTCTCTCTCTCTCTCTCTCTCTCTCTCTCTCTCTCTCTCTCTCTCTCTCTCTCTCTCTCTCTCTCTCTCTCTCTGTCTCACTCTCTCTCTCTCTCTCTGTCTCTCTCTGTCTCTCTCTCTCTCTCTCTCTCTCTCTCTCTGCTCTCCTAGTCCCCCTCCTGGGGTTTTTGTACAGTTATTTCCACCTCTTGAGGATCTGTGAACCATATAGGTGTCTTGTGCTACACTGTAAATTATTTAACCAATGGCTCTACAAAGGTGAAAACTTGCTGTCTTTTTGGGGCATTTCACATTGTGTTCATTATTTCTTCTTCTTGCAAATATAGTATATAATGCCAAGAGAGTAATTTTTCAGCTGCAATCTAGTACTTATCTCTTGGAAGTGTTTTCTAAGCATCCTTTTACCTTTTCAGCCTACTTTTAACTTGCACACAATGAACTACAAATTGCAAGGGGAAATTTACAACATATCTTATGGCCCTTCAAGGTTGATTATCAGCAATAGCTGGGCTTTATTGTCATTGATTTACTCAATCAAGGATAGTATTTGTATTAAGGGTAAATATAATAGATATATAATAGGTTGTGGTGCTAAAGTGTAACGGAGCTTTTTATTGTCAGTGAAAATGCTTGTAAGAAATGATATTCAGGAGGTTTTTTTCAGAAAGTCACTAATGACACTATTTTTTCCATGGATCAATACCTTGTTACATCTCTGTTGTTAAAAATAATACCAAAACTGGAGAGAGAACCTGATAAATAAACATGTTACTTGCAAAAGGCCTTCTCTTAAAGTCTTCATGTCAATCTAATCCTTTAAGAAATGAATGGAAATAGAGATATTTTAAACTAAGTCGTTATTAGTACTTACTATATTTCAATAACTAGTATTCACTGATAATTATAAACCAAAACTGAATAGGGTGCTGGGGATACAATGCCAAATTACACAGTTATATACCCTGACTTTATGTGTTTAAGGCAATGTAATAAAATGATGGACAACAAATCACTGATAATACGAACACATCAGGGATCATGACCAACTGTAGGAAAGGAGTTGAGATGCCTCGGGAACATACAGAGCTGCATTGTTAATACTCTTTACATAAGTTAGAACACAAAACAAGAAGTGCTTCAAGATAGAAAAAAAATTGTCATTTTGTACTGTAATTTTGTAATTGTAAACATGAATAGTTAATGTCTACGTTTAATTATTTGGGTTATGTGATTCCACCAGTGAAATTTTTCAGTGCACTATGGAAATTAAAACCATGATTAAAGAAATGGATTCTATCCACAAAAGAATACTCTATAATTCCTTCACTATGAAAGCTGAAGTACAAAAAAGTGTAACTGATTCCTTGTATTTGCACAAGCCCTTTTGTGTTTGGGAACAACATTTTTAAAAATAATGGTCATTACAAACTTTAGTTTGATTTTTGAATGTTTCTCAGTTAGACTTTTGCTTCACAGGTGGTATCAGAGAGCGGGCAGCCAGAACCCCTGTTGCCAGGGTGCTCAGGAGGCATTCGGGATGCACAGATGCCTCATGCCCACTGTAGCAACAAGAGAAGGAGAAAAACCAAAAAAAACACAATGTAATCAAACATCCTTTGCTCAGCACTGTGTTGCTGCTTCCAGCAACTGAGCCTTGGTCTTCTCCTTTGCTTCTATAGACTCCCTTCTCACATCAGAAACTAATAATTCAAAAACACCCAGGCATTTCACTGTTCCTGAACCCTCCAGAGCCCCTCATTTCTCTCACAGTAAAGCCAGATCCTTATGACAGCGGAAAGAACCTTACCAAGGTGCTTCTCCCCCACTTTCCTAAGACCCTGACTTAAGACCCTTTCCTAAGATCTTGACTAAGACCTTTCCTTTCCTAAGACCCTGACTCTCTCAAGTAGAATAGTTTCCTCTGCCTGAAAAATCTCTGGATATTCACTGACATCCACACCTTGCCAAGTGGCCATCACCTTAGTATGGTTAAATCTGGCCACTGTACTCAATGTTAAGAAGGGCTCCCTCCCCACATTCAATCTTTTCACTTTCATAGCACATGTCATCCCCACGCTTACACTAATTCATTTTTCCCCTATGGATCATTATCTGCCTTCTCCTACTAGAGTAGAAGGAATAGGAGAACAAGCATTCTTGTCTGTTGTATTTACTGATATAGTTTAAGTTCCAAAAAAAGAATCTACCATGAAGACAAGCGAAAGAAGTATTTAAACACTATGAAAACTTAAGTCCTGCTGGGAACATCAGCATCTCATAATCGTTCAAAGAAAGCTTAAAAACAAAGTTATATTTGTCCTACGTAACCTGATTGTCTGCTTCTGTTATACACTTGACCTATGTGACCTGTCATTTTCATGAGGACATCTGTGACCCTTTCTAAATGACAGGATTAAAACACTTGTGTTCTCAGACCAGCTCTGTGCTATGAGAACTTAAGCCAGTTGTCTTCTGCCTCTTTTGTATTTCTATAAAGTGTTCCTAACGTAGACTTTTTGAGATCTTCTATGAAGGAAATAGAGGTCTGTATAGATTTTACACAATGAAATCACACTGGAAACTTTTGTAAAATATGAAAGTGTGGCTATCATCTCTACAAATTCTTATTTACTTGGTCTTTGTGGGGTTTAAGCATTGATATAAAGCCATCAATGTGAGTCACTGACACAAAGCCATGGTCCAGCCACACTCAGTGCAGTCTTGCATGGATGACTATTTCTATATTCAGCTACTCACTGCCACAGTTGAAAAAGAAATAGAATTATTGGTAACATCGCAATGTGTTTACTTAGGTTAACCCTGATCACCAAAGCTAAGAATACCAGGGAGGAATATTAAAAGGATGCACAGATGGAATTTGCTACTCAAGGACTCGATGAGGACTCTCCCATGTCACTGCTGCATCTGTGTATACCGCTGTTGATTGTTACACTACATAAGCTACTGAATAAGCCCCACATCTGTTTGTTCCCTCTCTTTATCTGTATTTAAAAGTTAAGTAAGACATTCATGTTTTGGAATGTTGTATGATTCCGTACCTTCCACATGATTGAAAGAGTTTACTTTAGCATGTACAGTGATCATTGCAATCGCAAAATATAAGAATTCTCCTCAGGCTGGAGGGTTAGCTCAGTGGTTCCGGCACCTGCCTCGCAAGCACAAGGTCCAGAGTTCGATCCCTGGTAACCACATACAATTCTGGGCATGGAGACTCATGCCGACCAGCCATCAGTACCACATACCACAGTGCCGGGCGTGGTGGCTCACGCCTGTAATCCCAGCACTCAGGAGGCAGAGACAGGAGGATTGCTGAGCTCAAGGCTTGCCTGGGCCACATAGTGAGCTCAGGGCCAGCCTGAACTACAAAGTGAGACCCTGTCTCAAAAAGGAAAAAAAAAAAAAAAAAAAAAAAGAATTCTCCACTCAGATGTATAAATTAAGGTTCTGAGACACAATGGGGAAATTTTTAGGACTCTGAGGACACAGTCTCTTTGTCTTGTAAAAGCACTATACGTTAATGAGTGACATATAAATTACAGTCTGAACTCATTTCCCGACAGCAGTGATTTTAACTTTGCCTTTTCCCATTCTCTATTTTTAGATGGGAAATCTATACCATGCCTATCAGTTATCATGAAGAAAAGTTCCAGGGTTAGGCAGAGATCACTTTCAATACAGATAGTTCATAAGGTGTATGGGTTGAGGAAGTGAGGAGAATATTGTAGTACTTTGCAGATTTTTTTTTTTTTTGAGACAGGGTCTTGCTTTGTAGTTCAGGCTGGCCCTGAGCTCACTATGTAGCCCAGGCAAGCCTCGAACTCAGCAATCCTCCTGCCTCTGCCTCCCGAGTGCTGGGATTACAGGCGTGAGCCACCACGCCTGGCACTGTGGTATGTGATATTGATTGCTGGTGGGCATGAGTCACCACGCCCAGCATTCTATGTGGTTACCGGGATCAAACTCAGGACCTTGTGCTTATGAGGCAGGCGCTGGAACCACTGAGCTAAATCTCCGGCCCACTTTGCAGATTTTTACTCAACCTCAAAATGAATTGTGAAGTACAAGATTTCAACACCAAAATGTTACAAAAGGAAGAAGAAATACCACTGAGGGAAGAAAATATGCCCCAACCTTCTTTGTACAGTACTTTCCAAGTCACTAGGTTCATTGTCATCATACAACTAGTTCAGGAACTATTTTTTTAGTTTATTTTTATCTTTATTGCTACATTGTATATACACATCATGATCATACTCAGTATTGGGAATTTGTACCAGTATGTGACATGGTTTAATGCTCATTTTTTCTCATTCTCCTACCCACCCCACAACCCCCACCCCTAAATACATAAGCTTTGTTTCTATCACATCTTTTCTTTACCTCTCATTACTCACACCTCCACCACATTTCCCTTTGAATATTTTCTATTTCATAAGATCTATCATCGTTAACATCCTCAGTTTCTCATACCAGAGAACAGAGAAGATATTTACACATCTATGACCTATTTATTTCACTTATTCAGGAACTATTTTGATAACTGTTCCCTCTGCTTGCTGGTCAAAGCATTTCCCCTGGACTTTTACACATCTGACAAGAGTCAGATGGCCTAGTGTGAATGTAAATGTTCTCTTTGGAGAGATGAATTCCCCAGCCATCCTATCCAAAGTTATCCTTTTGTATGTAATGTACATTGTATCAGTATCACATTTGGTCTCTTCCCTTGTTCACAATATAAAGTCTAAGGGAATAGGTAGGGACCTCTGGTGAGGTTGTGGAGAAAAAGGAACCCTTCTCCACTGCTGGTAGAAATGTAGACTGGTACAACCATTATGGAGATGAGTGTGGAGATTTCTCAAAAAACTAGGACTAGAGGTCCCATTTGACTCTGCTATTCCCCTACTAGGTATGTACATGAAAGAATTAAAAGATTTATATCACAGTGACATATGTGCACCCATGTTTATAGCAGCTCAGTTTGTGATAGTTAAGTCTTGGAAACAACCCTAATGCCCATCAACTCTAGACTGGATAAAGATTTTTAAAAAATAAAATGGTGTATTGTTCTGCCATAAAGAATGATGAGATTGAGTTACTTATACTCAAAAGTATGTTCCTTAAGGACATACTCAATAAGTGAAATAAGTAGGTCACAAATGTGTAATTATTGTATCCTTTCTCTGGTATGAGAAACTGAAGTTGTAAATATGTTCTAGAATGCATGATCAACATTGTGAATATTCAAAGGGAAAGGGGGTTAGGGGAAAATAATGAAGGGAAAGAAAAAATTGATGGTTAAAAAAGGAAACAAAGCTTGTATATATGGGGGGGAGTTGTAGGGTGGGTAGGGGAAAGGGAAAATGAGAATTAAGTTATGTCATATACTATTACAAATTTTCAATGTGGAGTGTAATTGATGGGTATATATAATGTACCAATAAATTAAATTAAATTTTAAAAAGATTAGCTTAAAAGTAGAAAATGTATTTAAAATATTTGAGAATATTTCATTTTCAGCAAAATCATACTAGCATATTTCTTTATTTCACTGTCTTCAAAACTTTGTATCAGCTGAAGTAGTGTGTGTGTGTGTGTGTGTGTGTGTCTGTGTGTGTGTGTACATGTAGGTGTTTCTTATCTACTTATGCTTGTATTTTTATTGGTTATAGATACTTTCAAGAGGATGACTTTCTTTTGTGAAAAGCTTATAACCTAAAGGAAAAGGTGGCAATGTTTCTAAAGGATCTGCTATTTGGTCTATGCAATAATATCCCCACTTACAAGATGAAAATAATATTCTCTTCTCATTTTTCAGTTAAAATTTTTCGTTGAAATTATTACCTTCATGCCACTGTAAGAAACAAGGGCAATTCTAGATCCCACCTACCCAGATTACACCAATCCCCTACCCAGTTTACCTCAATGGTAATGTATTTGGTGTTCATTTTGTTTTGTTTTGGTTTGGTTTGGTTGGCTTTTTTGTTTGTTTTGTCTGTTTGTTTGTTTGTTTGTTTTTTGAGACAGGTTCTTGTTTTGTAGTTCAGGCTGGCCCTGAGCTCACTATGTGGCCCAGGCAAGCCTCAAACTCAACAATCCTCTTGCCTCTGCCTCCCTATGAGGGATTACAGGCATGAGCCACCATGTCTGGCATTGTGATATGTGGTACTGATTGCTGGTGCATGTGAGTCAGGATCGAACCAGGGACCTTGTGCTTGCTAGAGCAAGTGCTGGAACCACTGAGCTAATTTTCTGGCCCAATAGTAACACATTTATAACACCATAGTTCATTCTCAGAACTAAGGTGTTGATAACAAATGTAGCCAATACACAAAATAGCTCCATAAAAACAAAGACTTCTTATGCTGTCATTTTATATCCACATCTACTTTGTTTTTTCCCCACTCTGCCTTGATCTGTAGCAACCATTAATATATTTTGTCTCCATGATTTTGTTTCAAGAATGTTACACAAATAGAATCATTAAAAACTGTAGCCAGGCGTGGTGTCTCACGCCTGTAATCCCAGCACTCAGGAGGCAGAGACAGTAAGATTGCTGAGTTTGAGGCTTGCCTGGGCAACATAGTGAGCTCAGAGCTAGCCTGAACTACAAAGCGAGACCCTGTCAAAAAAAAAAAAAAAAAAAAAAACTGTAATCTTTGAAATTGCCTTGTTCCCCACTTAGGATTATTCTCTGGTGGTTCATCCAGGTTGTTGCATGAATTATTTTAGCAAGAAAAAAAGATCAGAATAGCACAATATGGATGTACCTGTTTGTCCAACCATTTGGCCATTGAGGATGCCTGTATTGTTTTAATTGTTTGATTTGTGTAGGATGTTGTGTAATCATGAAGCTTATTTCCTATAAGGTACATGAAGGAACACAACTGATGAATCATGGGACCCTAACATGGTTAGTGCTTTAACATGTGCATATTCCTATTCATGTACATATCATATTCATGCATGTGCATGTACACACTCATTTTCATTTCTTTTTTAATTGCTTCATAATGATTTTTACATTTTACATTCCCACTACCATTAAATAAGTGAAAAATGACTCATTTCTCCACAGCCTTATCAACACTTGTCTTGTTACTATTTTTTATTTTAATCACTGTTAGTGGTTCATAGCAATATACTTTTGGGGCTTTAATTTGCATCCCCTAATGGGTAATTATATTGAACATATTTTTATAGTTTTAGTTCTTATTCATAAATCTTCAGTGAGATGTCTGTTTAGAATCTTTGCCCATTTTCTAGTTGTATTCTTTACAGTTGAGTTTTTGAGAGGTTTTAAAAAATATGTTCCATAGGGGCTGGAGATTTAGCTCAGAGATTCTGGCGCCTGCCTTGCAAGCACAAGGTCCTGAGTTCGATCCTGGTAACCACATACAACAATGCTGGGTGTGGTGACTCATGCCCACCAGCAATCAACCAGCAATCAGCACCACATTCCACAGTGCCAGGCGCGGTGGTTCACACCTGTAATTCCAGCACTCAGGAGGCAGAGACAGGAGGATTTCTGAGTTCGAGGCTTGCCTGGGCTACATAGTGAGCTCAGGGCCAGCCTGAACTGCGAAGCGAGACCCTGTCTCAAAAAAAAAAAAAAAAAAGTTCCACATACTGGCCTTTCATTGGGTAACTTGTTTGTAAATATTTTCTCCAACTAAGTGGCTTGTCTTTGCATTCCCTTAATGGAGAGTTTCTCAGAGCAAAAGTTCTTAAAATTACTAAAGTTCAGTTTATCAGTTTTCCCTTTTACAGGTGCTGTTTTGGTATCATTTAAAAAAATTTTGCCCAGCTCTACAATCTAAAGATTATCTCCCATGTTTTATGCTAAAAGTAGTACAGCTTTGCATTTAACATTTTACTCTGTGACTTATTACAAATTAATTTTCTATAAGGAGAAATTTGTCAAGATTTATTTGGCTTTAAATGTAAGAGTGTCTGGTCGGAGGATTAGCTCAGTGGTTCCGGCGCCTGCCTCACCTGAGTTCTATCCCCAGAAACCACATACAATGCTGGGCGTGGAAACTCACGCCTACCAGCAATCAATACCACATACCACAGTGCCGGGCCTGGTGGCTCACGCCTGTAATCCCAGCACTCAGGAGGCAGAGACAGGAGGATTGCTGAGTTCGTGGCGGCTTGCCTGGGCTACATAGTGAGCACAAGGCCAGCCTGAACTACGAAGCAAGACCCTGTCTCAAAAAAAAAAAAAGTAAGAGTGTCCAATTATTTCAACATTACATGGTAAAGAGACTAATTTTTCTATTTATTTCCTTTGCATCTTTGTTGAAAAACATTTGGGCATGTTTATGTCATTTATTTGGGGCCTTTTTCCTATTTTGTTCTATTGATCATCCATCGTATGCTTATTATTCTAAAAATGTCTTAAAATTGTGGACTGACTCCTAATATTTTATTATTTTTAAAAAACTAGTTTACGTACTCTGTTTTTTTAACCTCTCCATGTATATTTTAGAATAACATTATTCATACCTATAAATTAAACTTACTGGGGTTTTCTTTTATTCATACATGCATGCAGTACATATTTACATTCCTCACAAGATATTGGAACATGTACATGACTCGTGTTCATTCCTTTTTTCATTCTTTTTCCCTGCCTTTCCTTGTTCTTCTCCCTATCTTTTGATTCCACCCTCTTTTTGTACTTGTTTTCAGTAATTAGCAATTTTTGATACAAATCATGTTGAACCGGCACAGTTATGGAGAATTCATATCTTACTAAGATAGATTTTCCAAGTCATGAATACAGTTAAGTCTCTTCATTTATTTAGAGTTTCTTTGATTTCTCTGATCAATATTTTGTGATTTGTAGGCATACATCCTATGTATGTTTTCTTAAATAGGCAGTTGAGTTTTAACTTTCTTGAGTAAATTTAAATTTATAATTTTAAGTTGTGTCCACGAATTGATTATAAATATAGAGCAATGCAGCTGATTTTTACATGTTTATTTTGTATCCTATGGCCTTGAAAGAAATTTCTTGTTCTAAATATGTTTGGTTGATCTGTAAAATTA